>JAMKCH010046491.1:0-10047 GCA_023653785.1 Ophioderma brevispina
ACTAGTAATTTCGAACTTGTGAGCTTCTTTGTCTATTCTTTCTTATTAACATATTTCATATAAAGTCAGAAAACCTACAATCTTGTTTTCTTCTTGAAAAATTACCTCTAGGATTTGGGTGGAGTATTAAATTACAATGTTAAAAAATCGACGCACGCTTTTTTGTCAAAAAATTGAAGGGAAACGCGGTTTTGACATCTCCGATTCCCTTAAACCAAGAAACAAAGCGACTTGGACTTAATAACTAGCTATTCAATTAGCCTCTTTAGTCATAAACACACACCACGCCATAATTGAATTTCAATGTACTTCTTTGATTCCGCGAGCTCTCAACACGCCATATCTCAATAGGATTTGAGACGAATTTAGTCCATAGCGAAAAACCGGCATAAATCGACCATTTTCATGAGCACCTTGTCTTCAAGCGATTTCCTTTGTTACATCGTTAAAAATTGGATTTGTTCAATGCGATTTGATCAAATATAGAGTCTAATTAAAATCTCAAAAAATTAAATAAATCTGAGGTCTTTTGCAGATTCGAAATCGCAAAAATTCATTCCGATAGCTTAGAGGGCGCACACCACCTAAATTAATAGGCTCCATTGAAATACTCGTAAATATACCACATCGCGCCCGCTGATTTGCACACCGCGGGACAATATTTTGAATATTATGAATCCATTTCCCTATAGATCACAACTAAACTTTCGAAAGAAGGTTCATTTTTGATATCATTCTAGTAGGATTTAAAAAAGGGCATATGAACAGCGCCACACTTATTTGAGCCGGACGTGACGCCTCATAGCCGATTTCGACCAGGGCCGGAAGCCGAGGGCCTAGTTTCTACACCGAATCGGACTTTCAAATTTGTGATAATTAGCGATGGTAAAGCTTACTCTTTCACTTTTATTATAATATAACACCCTCACTAGGAACGGGTCCCAAAAGGACTGCAAAATATCTCGAACATGTTTTGTCATTTTACCGGATCTACCTACCATTCCCCCAAACGTGGAAGTTGATTTAGTGTTGTGCGCCTTCGAACACACTTGAATAACACATGTTGTGATTTTATTCTTGATTTTTGACAAATTTTTATGGGGACGTTTTTAAGAAAAGTGTCATTTTTGCTTCCCCACAACAAATGAAACGGGAGTTATGGTCTCCAAGTCAATTGATATATATCAAAAATAATCCAATTTTTGGCATTTGGGCGACTCTTACTGAGATTTACCAAAGAATAAGTGGTGTTAAAACACGTTTTTGGGAACTAATAGATTGTGAGAATTCAAACACCTTGAATATCTTCATAGATTGCAATTAATCACATTGAACACATCACTTAAGTAATGGATATGCTTATTCACTGACACCCCCCCCCCGACATCGGATGGCATATAGAGCGTGTATGACAGGATTGGCGTGCAATAATAAGGGGTAGGGTGGGAAACTAGTAATTTTCGATCTTTGATGAGCTCTTTTTTAGACTTCTTTCTTCTTAACATTATTCATATAAAGTCAAGAAAAACCATAACAATCTTGCTTTCTCTTGAAATACCTCTGGGATTTGGGTGGAGTATTAAATTACAATGTTCAAACTCGACGCACGCTTTTTTGGGTCAAAAAATAAGGGAAACGCGGTTTTGACATCTCGCTTCCTTAAAAACAAGAAAAAAAGCGACTGGACTTAATAACTAGCTATTCAATTAGCCTCTTTAGTCATAAACCACACACCACGCCATTACATGAATTTCAATGTACTTATTTGATTTCGCGAGATCTAACATTTCCATATCTCAATCAGGATTTGAGAACAAATTGCAGTCCATAGCGAAAAAACCCGCATAAATCGACCATTTTCATGAGCACCTTGTCTTCAAGCGATTTATTTGTTAAACGTTTAAAAATTGGATTTGTTCAAATGCGATTTGATCAAATAAGAGGTCTAATGTAAAATCTCAAAAAATTAAAAAATCTGAGGTCTTTGCAGACTAGAAATCGCAAAATTCATCTCCCCGTATAAGCTTTAGAAGGGCGCACACCACATAAAGAATCGCTCATTGAAATACACGTAAAAATACACCATCGCGACGCTGGATTTGCACCCCGGTGTGACAATATTTTGAATGTTATGAATGCATTTACCTATTATAGATCACAACTAAAAACTTCGAATAAGTTTCATGTTTGATATCATTCTAGTAGAGATTGTAAGAAACGGGCCATGATCAGCGCCACCACTATTTTGAGCCGACTTGTACGCCTCCTAGCCGCTTTTCTACCAGGCCGGTAGTCGAGGGCCTAGTTTCTACACCGAATCGAATTTCCAAATTTTTGTTGAGAATCTCATCAGCGTGGTCCAAGCTATCTTCTTTCCACTTTTAATTATAAATATAACACCCTCACTAGGAAACCGACCGGTCCCCAAAGGACTGCAAAATTCTCAAACATTTTTTGGGTCATTTTACCGGAACTACCTACCATTCCCCCAAACGTGGATGATTTAGTGTTGTGCGCCTTCGAACACAATTGATAACAATTGTTTTTGATTTTATTCTTGATTTTTGACAAATATGGGACGTTTTTAAAAAAAGTGGTCAGTTTTTTGCTTCCCCACAACACATGAAACGGGAAGTTATGGGTCTCCAATTAATTGATATAATTCAAAATATCCAATTTTGTGCATTTTTGCGCTCTTACTGCGTTTACCCAAAGAACTACAAGCTGTTAAAACAACGTTTTTTGGTGAACTAAGTAATGATTTGTGGTGAGATTCAACCCTTGAATTATCTTCAAGAAAGGCATATAATACATTGAACCATCACTTTAGTAATGGATATGCTTATTTTCACTGACAACCCCCCCCCCCCACAACCCCCCCCCCCGCTCGGCTGGCACTATAGAGCGTGTATGACAGGATTGCCGGGCAAATAATAAGGGGTAGGGGTTGGAAACTAGTAATTTTCGCTTTTGATGAGCTTCTGTTCTACTTCGTTCTTTCTTCTTAACATATTTCATATAAAGTCAAGAAACCTACAATCTTGTTTTCTTCTTGAAAATACCTCTAGGGATTTGGGTGGATAATTTAAATTACAATGTTAGAAAACTCTACGCACGGCTTTTTTGGTCAAAATTAAAAGGGAAACCGCGGTTTTGGACATCGATCTCTTCCTTAAAACAAGAACAAGCGACTGTGGACTTAATAACTTCTATTCATTAGCCCTTTATTCCCTAACACCACCGACGCCATTACATTGAAGTTCAATGTACTTCTTTGATTTCGCGAGCTCTCAACAATCCATATCTCAATCAGGATTTGAGACAAATTGCAGTCCCATTAGCGAAAACACGGCAAACATCGACCATTTTCATGAGCACCTTGTCTTCAAGCGCTTTCCTTTGTTAAATGTAATTTTGCTTTTTTTAAGTTTTTTATTTTTTTCTTAATATTTAATGTAAAATCTCAAAAAATAATAAATTCTGAGGGTCTTTGCAGACTGAAATCGCAAAAATTCATTACTCCCGTATAGCTTTAGAAGGGGCGCACACCACTAAATTATCGCTCCATTGAAATACAACGTAAAAATACCACATCGGCCCGCTGATTGCACCCCGCGTACATATTTGAATATTATTGAATTGCGTTCCCTATAGACACAACTAAACTTTCGAATAAGTTTCATTTTTTTTAATCAATTTCAAATTTCTAGTTAAGATTTTAAGAAAAGGGCTATTAGGAACGCGCACCATATTTTGAACCGACGTGTATACGCCTCATAGCCGCGTTCGACCAGGGCTCGAAGTCGAGGCCCTAGTTTCTACACCGAATCGATTTCCAAATTTTGTGATTATCTCAGCGATGATCAAGCTTATACTCTTCCTTTTATTTATTAATATAACACCCTCACTAGGAACCGGCCCCAAGGACTGCAAAATATCTCAAACATGTTTTGTCATTTTACCGGAACTACAACCATTCCCCCCAAAAGTGGACGGGATTGATTTCGGTGGTTGTGCGCCAATTCGAACAAACTTGATAGAACATTGTTTTGATTTTTTTCTTGATTGACATTGAAATTCAAACTTTAATTTAAAAAAAAAGGGACATTTTGTTCCCCACGACACCTGAAACGGGGAGTATTGAGTCTCCAAATAAATTGATATATTAAAATATCCTTTTGTGCATTTGGGCGCTCTTACTGCGTTGACCCAAAGAAATAAGCTGTTAAAAAGTTTTGTGGTGGAAATAAGTTATGATTGTGAGATTTCAAACCCTTTGAAGTATCTTCAAGAAATGCATATAATGACATTGAACACATCACTTAAGTAATGGATATTGCTTATTTCACTGACATCCCCCCCCCCGCATCGGCTGGCACTATAGCGCGGGTATGACAGGATTGCCGTGCAAATAAGAAGGGTAGGGTGGGAAAACTAGTATTTTCGCATCTTTGATGAGCTCTTTTCTACTTCTTTCTTCTTTTTAACATATTATATAAAGTAAAGAAAACCTAAATCTGTTTCTTCTGAAACTACCTCTAGGGATTTGGGTGGAGTATTAAATTACAAGGTTAAAATCTCGACGCACGCTTTTTTTTTTGGTCAAAAAAATGAAGGGAAACGCCGGTTTTGACATCTCGCTTCCCTTAAAACAAGAAACAAAGGACGTGACTTAATAACTAGCTTCATTAGCCCTCTTTAGTCATAAACACACACCACTCGCCCTTACATTGAATTTCAATGTACTTCTTTAATTTTCGCGAGCTCTCAACAATCCATATCTCAATCAGGATTTGAGACAAATTGCCGTCCATAGCGAAAACACTGCATAAATCGACCATTTTCCTGATCACCTTGTCCTCAGCGCTTTTTCCTTTGTAATCGTTAAAATTGGATTTGTTTCAAATCGATTTGATCAAAATAATGTCTAATGTAAATCTCAAAAATTAAATAAATCTGAGGTCTTTGCAGACCGAAATCGCAAAAATTCATACTCCCGTATAAGCTTTAGAAGGGGGGCGCACACCACTAAATACTCGCTCCATTGAAATACACGTAAAATACCACATCGCGCCCTTTGCACCCCACGTGATAGTATTTTTGAATAGTATGACGTTCATTTTCCCTATTTAGATCACAACTAAAACTTCGAATAAGTTTCATTTTGTATCATTCTATTAGAGATTTTAAGAAAAGGGCATATGAAACAGCGCCACACTATTTTGGGAGCCGACGTGACGCCCTCATCGCCGCTTTGAACGTGGTCGGAAGTCGATGGCCTAGTTTTCTACACCGAATCGAATTTCCAATTTTTGTGATAATCTCATCAGCGATGGTCAAGCTATACTCTTTTCACTTTTATGATATATTTTTTTTTTAAATTACAATTTCCCCAAAGGACTGCAAAATATCTCAAAACATTTTGTCATTTTACCGGAACTACCTACCATTCCCCCAAACGTGAGTTATTGTAGTGTTGTGCGCCCTTCGACCCCTTGAATAACTTGTTGTTGATTTTATTCTTTGATTTTTGACAATCTTGACGTTTTATAAGAAAAAAGGTCATTTTGCTTCCCCACAACACATGAAACGGGAGTTAATGGGTCTCCAAGTTAAATTGATATATATTCAAAAATATCCAATTTTTGTGCATTTTGGCGCTCTTTACTGCGTTTACCAAAGAAATACAGCTGTTAAAACACGTTTTTGTGGAACTAAGTATGATTTGTGAGATTCAACACCTTTGACATTATCTTCAGAAATGCAAAAGCATTGAAAACATCACTTAAGTAATATTTATGCTTATTTCACTGACAACCCTCCCCCACGATCGGCTGGCCACTATCCGGAGGTGTATGACAGGATTGCCGTGAAAAATAATAAGGGGTAGGGGTGGGGGAAAACTAGTAATTTTCGCATCTTTGCATGAAGCTCTTTCTACTTCTTTCTTCTTAACATATTCATTTAAAGTCAAGAAAACCTACCAATCTTGTTTCTTCTTGAAAAAACCTCTAGGGATTTGGGGTGGTATTAAATTACATGTTAAAACTAGCAGCACGCTTTTTTGGTCATTAAATGAAGGGAAACGCGGTTTTGACATCTCGCTTCCCTTAAAACAAGAAAAAAGCGACTGGGACTTATACTAGGCTATTCAATTAGCCTCTTTAGTCATAAACACACACCACGCCATTACCATGAATTTAAATGTACATTCTTTGATTTCGCGAGCTCTCACATCCCGTATCTCACTCAGGATTTGAGACAATGAACGTCCATAGCGAAAAACACGGGCATTATTCATCGACCCATTTCATGAGCACCTTGTCTTCAGGCGATGTCCTTTGTTAAATCGTAAAAATGGATTGTTCAAATGCGATTTGATCAAATATAGAGGTCTAAGTAAAAATCTCAAAAAATTAACTAAATCTGAGGTTCTTTGCCGACTCGAAATCGCAAAAATTCATACTCCCGTATAAGCCTTTAGAAAAGGGCGCACACCACTAAATAATCGCTCCATGAACTACACGTAAGTACCCACATCGCGCCCGCTGATTTGCACCGCGTGACACTATTTTGAATATTCTGAATCATTCCCTATAGATCACAACTAAAATTTCGAATAAGTTCATTTTTGATGCTATCTTCTAGTTAGAGTTTAAGAAAAGGGGGATATGAACAGAGCCACCACTATTTTGAGCGACCGTGTAACGCCTCATAGCCGCTTCGACCAGGGCCCGGAAGTCGAGGGCCTAGTTTCTACACCGAATCGAATTCCACAATTTTGTGATAATCTAAGCGACTGGTCAAGCTATACTCTTTCAATTTTATTATAATATAACTCACCTCACTAGGAAACGGTCCCAAGGACTGCAAAAAATATCTCAAACATTGTTCCTTGTCATTTACCGGAAATTACCCTACCATTCCCCAAACGTGGAGTGAGTTAGTGTGTGCGCCCTTCGAACACATTGAAACCTGGTTTTTGATTTATCTTGATTTTTGACAAATATGGAGCGTTTTTAAGAAAAAGCTGTCATTTTTGCTCCCACAACACATGAAAACGGCGAGTTATGGGTCTCCAAGTAAATGAATTATTCAAAAATTCCATTTTGTGCATTTTGGCCTCGTTACTGCGTTTACCCAAAGAAAACAGCTGTTAAAAACACGTTTTTGTGGAACGAAGTAGATTTGTGAGATTCAAACACTTGAATTATCTCAAGAAATGCATTATAATACATTGAACAAATCACTTACGTAAATGGATTGGCTCTATTTCAACTGAACACCCCTCCCCCCCCGCATCGGCTGTGGCACTATAGAGCGTGATGACAGGATGCCGTGAAATAATAAGGGGAGGGGTGGGAAACTAGTAATTTTCGCATCTTGGATGAGCTCTTTTCTACTTCTTCTTCTTAACAATTTATATAAAAGTCCAAGAAAACCTACCAATCTTGTTTTCTTTAAAAACCTCTAGGGATTGGGTGAGTATTAAATTACAATGTTAAATCTCGACGCACGCTTTTTGCGTCAAAAAATGAAGGGAACGCGGTTTTGACCTCTCGCTTCCCTTACACACAAGAAACAAAGAGCGACTTGGACTGAATAACTAGCCTATTCAATTAGGCCTCTTAGTCATTAAACACACACCACCGCTCATTACATTGAATTCAATGTACTTCTTTGATGCGCGAGCTCTCAACAATCCATATCTCAGTCAGGATTTGAACAATTGAAGTCCATAGCGAAAACACGGCAAGAAATCGGACCATTTCCTGGCTACCTTGTCTTCAAGCGATTTCCTTTGTTAAATAGTTTTTTTAAAATTTGGCATTTGTTGCACAATGCGATTTGATCCAAATTGATTGTTATAAGTAAAAATCTCAAAAACATTAAATAAATCTGAGGTCTTTGCAGGACTCGAAATCGCAAAAAATCATGACTACCGTATAAGCTTTAGAAGGGCGCACACAACACTAAATAAATAATCGCTCCATGAATACAGTAAAAATGACCACATCGCGCCCGCTGGATTGGCACCCCGCGTTGACAATATTTGAATATATGAATCATTTCCCGATAGATCACAACTAATACTTTCGAATAAGTATAAGTTTCATTTGATATATTCTAGTAGAAGATTTTAGAAAAGGGCATAGAACAGCGCCACCACTATATTGAGCCGACGTGTACGCCATCCCTTTCGACCAGGGCCGGAAGTCGAGGGCCTGGTTTCTACACAGATTCGAATTTTCCAAATTTGTGTATAATCTCAGCGATGGTCAAGCTATACTCTTCACTTTATTATAATATAACATCCCTCACTAGGAAACCGGTTCCCCAAGGACTGCCAAAAATATCTCAAACATGTTTTGTCTTTTACCGGAATACCTACCATTCCCCAAAAGTGGATGATTTAGTGTTGTGCGCCCTTCGAACACAATTGATAACATTGTTTTGAGTTTAATTTCTTGATTTTTGAAAAATATGGACGTTTAAGAAAAAGGTCATTTTTTTTTTGCTTCCCACAACACATGAAACGGGATTTATGGGTCTCAAGCTAAATTGAGATATATTCAAAAATATTCCCTCCAATTTGTTGTTGCATTTTGGCGCTTTTACGCGTTTAACCCAAAGAAAATACCGCTGTTATATTTAAACACGTTTTGTGGGGACTAAGTATGATTTGTGAGATTCAAAACCTTGAATATCTTCAAGAAATGCATATAATACATTGAACACATCACTTAAGTAATGGATATGCTTTTTCACTGAAACCACCCCCCCGCATCGGCTGGCACTATAGCGCGTGTATGGCTGGATTGCCGTGCAAATAATAAGGGGTAGGGGTCGGGAAACTAGTAAATTTTAGATTCTTTGATGAGCTCTTTTTCTACTTCTTTCTTCTGAACATATTTCATATAAAGTCAAGGAAAACTACAATCTTGTTTTCTTCTGAAAATACCTCTAGTGAGTTGGGGTGGAGTATTACAATTACAATGTTAAAAACTCGACGCCCGCTTTTTTGGTCAAAAACATGAAGGGAAACGCGGTTTGACATCTCGCTCCTTTAAAACAAGAAACAAAGCGACTTGACTTGATAACGAGCTATTCAAATTAGCATTATTTAGTCATAAACACACACCCAGCCATTACATGAATTTCAATGTACTTCTTTGATTTCGCGAGTAGTCAACAATCCAATCTAATCAGGATTTGAGACATAATTGCAGTCCATAGCGAAAACACGGCATAAATCGACCCATTTCTGAGCCACCTTGTCTTCCCCCCCCCGCCCCCCCGATTTCCTTTGTTAAATCGTTAAAAATTGAGATGGGTTCAAATGCGATTTGATCAAATATAGATGTCTAATGTAACTCTCAAAAAAATTAAATAAATTGAGGTCTTTGCAGACTCGAATAGCAAAAAAATTAAGGTCTCCGTATAAGCTTTAGAAGGGCGCCCACCACTAAATAATCGCTCCATGAAATACCCGTAAAATACAAAAAACATCGCCCCGCTGATTTGCACCCCGCGTGGACAATATTTTGAATATTATGATTCATTTCCTATAGCTCACAAACTAAAACTTTCGAATAAGTTTTCTTTTTTGATATCATTCTAGTAGAGATTTTAAGAAAGGGCAATAGCACAGCGCACCACTATTTTGAGCGAACGTTGTAAGCCTCCTAGCCGCTTAAGACCAGGGCCGGAAGTCGAGGGCCTAGTTTCCACACCGATGAATTTCCAAATTTTGTGATTAATCTCCAGCGATGTGTCAAGCTAACTCTTTCACTTTTATTATAATATACAACACTCATAGGAACGGTCCCCCAAAGGACTGCAAAATATCTAAACCTGTTTTGTCATTTTACCGGAAATACCTACAATTCCCCCAAACGTGGAGTGATTTAGGGTTGTGCGCCCTTCGAACACAATTGATAACATTGTTTTTGATTTTATTCTTGATTTTTGACAAATATGGACGTTTTTTTTTAAAAAAAGTGTCATTTTTTGTTCCCCACAACACATGAAAAGGGAGTTATGGGT
>JAMKCH010046492.1:0-11986 GCA_023653785.1 Ophioderma brevispina
CCACCCATCACCACCACCACCGCACTATTACTATTAGTACTTATTACTATTGTTGTTGGTTGTTTTCTTATTACGACTATTCTTATTATTATTATTATATTATTGTTATTATTACTATGGTGGATTAAGGGGAAATGTATCTTTTGTTTTATTGAAGTTGGACTTAAGGGGAATTTTCGTATCCCCTTAGGTTCTTTTGTTTGCGCTTTATTCCGATCAAGGATAGAATATTAATTTTTGCAAGACATGTGGAATAACAAAGGCTACTAATTTAAATAGCAAGAAAGACCTCATTATAAACTATGAATAATAATAATTCCCCTTATTCCCTCTTAGTATGAATTATTATCTATATACTAAAAAAACAACTTTTGTTTGTGGTTTGTTTGTTTGTTTTGTCCGCTATACTTTTCGCCGTCCTTTACATACGGATATGGACCCCCACCCACCCTACGGAACTTTATAAAACCGAGTCTTTGAGAAAGACTACGTAATGGATCTTAGTTTGGTATGGTGGTAGAGTGTTCTTCGCCTATGAGTTTAGTGGTCCTTTTCGATGGACATTTTTGGGTGTCAAAGGTCATCCAAGGGTCCCATTATTGGGTAACTTTCGCCGTGGGTGGGGGCTTTGACGTAGGCCTATGGATTAAGTTTTTTGGTAGTGTGGTAGTTTCGCCGTACAAGTTAGTGGTCACGTTTTCGAGGGGTCATTGTTGGGTCAAATGTCATCCAGGAGGTGTTGGGGCCACTGGTACCAAGCCTGCTGAGCACGATGCCCCACTGGGTTGGTCCGTTCTACCCGTGTTATTCCTTCGATGAGTTGTAAAAGACACCCGCACCAGCCACTTGGTTACTATACTCGCCAATAATGGGGCAAAAAATACCCAACAATCTCAGAAATATCGGCGTCGGCAGAAATCGCCCGTTCTTTCAATGAGCTCTTTAGACGTAGATGCCGCACGTAAACTATCTCACGCAGGAGATGAATGATTTACACCATTTTATCAAAATGAGGCAATCTACTTGATTTAGGTAAAAATACTATTGTCGAACGTAAGCCAGCACAGATAATTGGCCAGAGGGATTTTCCGACTATATTGTGTGGATAAAGATAGTATTTCAACTACCTAGTATTTCATCGCATTTTTGCCGGTGTTATTAACCATCTCGAAATTTAACTTGAATTGAATAAATAATATACCACAGAGTTCATGAGCCTTTGTAGAGAAAATCCACAATTTTTGTTATTTACCTCAAAATAAGACCAGTCCCTAACCTGACATAAACCGTATATCAATCTCATTGCAAGAGCATTTTGCTGACTCAACTCAGCAAGTGCTCAGGATAGACTGTCGCAGCCAGAGGCCTGGTGGAAGTTCAATAATGTTAGGCCTAAATGTATTTACAGCGGTATCATTCAGCCCGGTTAATTTTTTTACCGGAGTTGTGTTATTGATTTTGTTGGTTTGAAGTGGTATGGTTTTGTCTCTTGACTCCTCTTTTCTGTCATCTCAGTATCTGACTGTTGCTGCTGCAATACACACACCATGCATGAGTGTAATTGGATAGCATGCCCCTATCATCGACTATTATTTGATTAGGCTTAGTGGAAAGCGTAAGCGAAAGCGCTAGTCTAGTTAATTATATCTTAACGTAATAAGTCATTCACTAGTGCTTGCGCTTTCAACGTTTTACACTAAGCCTTATGGTTATCTTCGTCGTTCCTAAGCTTTGTGGCAGGCTATTGTGGCATTCGTACGCGCACGCCGACTTTCTTCTACACTCGCGATTAACAACTGCGGTTTTACTGGCGATTTCCAAATTTAAGCCGCGTGAACGCTATGGCGTCAATCCTTAGTTCAGGCCGGACGAAGTATACAAAGAGGGAGAAAAAAAGAATGAGAAAGACAGAAAAGACCGCCATAGGGGGCCTCATAATAGTGCGAAAACGCAGTGTGTATATTTTGCATAGCGTACATGTGCTCTGTACAGATGCTCAAGTATCGTTGTTTGAAACGCGAAACGATAACCGAATAATTTCCGCTCGTATTGGTGCTAATCGACAAGTATAGTGTAAGCGTAGCAAGGAGGCATGCTGGTCGAAGCTTTACCGCGGTCCTAGCCTATCCAATTGACTAATATCGGCCTAGCCTAGCCCTACTAATAATTATCTGTTGTGACAAACACAGGATTGACTATTGGGGTGATTGCAATGCCAAGGAAGGGTTTGAGTAAACCGAACCTCCTCAACTTTGCAATATATCAAATCGCATGTCATGTCACTGTCACAACTCACGATGGCTGCCTAGTTGTTGGGTCACAATTTTAAAGTTTCATTTCGTGATACCCAGCTTCGTAAACCACAGGCCTATTCAGAAGACTTGTCTGGAATGTCCAATGTACGTGTGACTGTGTGGAGTCCTTCTACTCCCAACTTGAGATCGTGCAAAGATCTTCTGGTGCTTTTTTCTATGTAGGCCGAGGCCTAGCCCCCCAGTCACCTTCATTTCCTCCTCAAAAAGGTTATTTTAAAAAATTCATTGATCTGATGATGGCATGTTAAATTTGGATATCTTGAGCCCATGTTCATTTAATAGGACAAAAAATAGAGTCATCTGCATGTGTCCAAACTGAGCCTAGGGCCCTGCATAGGCCAGCCTAGCCCTACCTAGGGCCTGCCCTAGGCAAGCCCTACCCTAGCATTAGCCAGCAGTTACACCGTTTATCAGGAATCGTACCTAAAAGTTGAGATTATGATTAACACCTAAACTGTTGGCCTAGCTGTTTTTAGTAGGCCTAACCCTTGAGTTTAACTTAAAGGCCCTACACTGGTTCTGAGGAATTTTGGCAGCAACTACAAATAGGCCTACAATCAATGACAATGGCGATTCTAATTTATAATCCTAAAGCATTTAGCAGAAAGCCAGAAAACCCATTTCAGATTAGCACATTCG
The DNA here is from genome assembly GCA_023653785.1 of Ophioderma brevispina. Classification (NCBI taxonomy): domain Eukaryota; kingdom Metazoa; phylum Echinodermata; class Ophiuroidea; order Amphilepidida; family Ophiodermatidae; genus Ophioderma; species Ophioderma brevispina. Next base: position 2,955 of record JAMKCH010046492.1, read on the forward strand.
CCATGCATCATTGTGTCTTTCACATAGGCTGTCCGCCACTTGCATTCGAACATGTAGGCATAGGCTATTACATGCCCCGTCTTACATCATGGCAATGACTATGCCATGGTGAAAAACAAAAAAACAAAGTCGGTAACCCCAGTGAAGATGAACGTGCTAGCCTACATTCAGAATGATCAACCCCTGAATTGATATTCCCTTCAAGGTATCTGGAAAAAAATATGAAAATGGTAACAATCAAAATCATTGACAATCTGCCGACAATCATGGAAATTCCGGCTATAGCAGACTGGTTTTGTGTGGAGCTGCCCTGCTATGAGCAGAACGATCGCTTTGCACTGTGTTAAAGTGCAAGGTTTTCCGAATTTACAGCCATCACAAGTCACTGAAATTGACATTTCTTCTGAGTTTTCCAACACAACTTTAGCTTAATCTAGCGATCGTTGATGTCTTTACCCTACCACTGGTAAATGCAATCTTTGTAAAACATCGTGACATTACATTGCAATGGTCCCAAACTTCGAGCCGTTGATTGTGATGATGATGATCATGATGCTCCGCTCATTCCCCTTTTTCGGTTATGTAGTTTTGCCGGGTCGAAGTCGAAACACAGCCTCCGCCCCCTCCTTGATGACAATAGTGGTTTGCATGGCCTTTTGGACCGTAAAGCGATCATTCGCACGCTTTTGGGGGGGGGCACCGTATGAAAGAACGTGCCTGTGTTCTTTATAGCCTTGATTTTGCGGTTATTACGAAAATTTAAGAGCTGTTTCTTGGATGAATTTCGAAGTACATCTCGGGTATTTCCTGCTCTTCCCACAACAAATTTGGCAAAATAACATCGGCCGCTATCATCTAGATTTTATTGACGTCTTGGGTAGCTGGGCCGTGCTTTTACGTATGAATATGAATTTTGGTATTGTGGTAGAGCTTTGCCGTACGAGGTTTGTGCATGTTTTTGATGTGTATTGTTGGGGTCAAAGGTCATCCATGGGTTGTTATTGGGTAACGTGGCCATGCTTAATGACTGACTTAAGTGCCCGGGCCGCTAATAAAGTCGAATCATTGCCTTCTGAAAAAAGCCGTATATACTCATCTAGCGTGTATACTCAGAGCAGCGGGGCCCCGCTAGTTATTCTCATTATATACTACCAAGTAGAGCTACTATACTACTACTACTACTCTAACTTTTACTACTTCTACTCTTTGAACCCAACAGACTTTTCTGCGTAAATATAATGAAACATGTATGACGAACTTGGAAGAGAGGTAACTCCTGCGTCCCTAAGGAAATTTTGCACGAAAGACCCGATGGTGTACCAGTCGAAGACACAGACAATCCGTGTTGAAAATTCTTTCAAAAGGCCCCCCCCCAAAAGCCCGTAAGGCACTGGTGATTTAGAACCATTCTGCTTTCACCACGCATCTTTCCGAATGCATAGAATGGGTGGATAAGGTACCACATGGTAAGACTGTAACGATGATGAACAAAAAAACTTGCCATGATTGAAATTTATTAATGAACTCTTTCTTTTTCCCCTAGATAATCTGGGCCCGCATACCTACTATTTTTCTTACACAAATATCACGGTAATTAAGTCCACCGCACCAATTTGTTTTTATATAATATTTTTAAAAATATACATATATTCGAATATGCAACAAAACATGCAAAATAGTAATCTATTTTCGTTTATGCACCGTTAAAGTCAATGACAACCAAACTGCGTGAACACGTTGAAGACCTACAAGCCGTATTGTGTGTGAATCTCATGACCTTCCTGACCTATTTACTGCATATAGATGGAAGAATAACAGGCTATACCAACACCATCTTGTTCGCAGACGGATTTCGCGTTTTGTGTCACTCTATCATGTAGTACAAATGCTACCACCGCCCAAGCGCATACTGCGTAAACCTAAGAGCATGGAAAAGTGTAACCTTATCGTTTGATTTGGCAGGTGCCTCTCGCTATTTAAAATCGGCCTTGATCACCCATTAACATGTGGTATTAAAAATGTTGACCTTTGCATCTGAATAATCAAATGACCTTATAGCATATTTTCCCAATATTTGGAAAGGAAGCACCACACACATGTACCCCAATTGACTTTTTTACTACTGCTTACCTAAGGGAATCTTTTAGCTGATTCAGTAGGATTTAGAGCAATTAGAACATTTGACCCACAGAGTAACTTTACCCCTCCCCCAGGGCCACACGCAGCAGCGGGGCCCCGGCAGGACTTCAATTTGCAAATTTTTTTTCTCTGATTTTCCCGTGTTGTGTTCAAATATTGGTACCTCGCTCATTTGATCAAACCTTCTGAGATGACGGTCTATATGTGGATATCCACCGCGATCCCACCTTGGCACGTGGGCCAATGCGAGTACTGAGGTCACCGCAACCTTTCAATGCGTATCTCTGAGTTATGTAGTTTTGGCTGGCAAAATTAATCACCTTAAGGCTTACCTAGACTAATTGCAATAAGGAAAACAAATGTATTGTTCTTAAAAACAGTCATATAATAAACATTCCGAAAGTTATTAGAAAGGGTGGGAACAAGCAAAACGAAGAGGGGGGGCATTTATACAAGTCAAAATTTCAAGTGACGATATAACTAACTTGTATACTACGTTTTAAAATAATGCATTTAGTTGGCCTTATCTAGAAAAATAGTCAAAGGTCATTAAGTGGGATATTCAAGGTATGCTGAGCGGATGAAAAGGTTAGAAGAACCGATTCATTATGACAATGGTGTCAATTCACCCATAGCATACATTTCGTGGTACTTTACGTTCCTTTGTACATTCTAGAGAGAGAAAAAAAGTGTATTGAAGGTCTACAGTCTATGGGGTTGGGGTAGCCATCTTTAGTATTGAAAAGTACTCACCGAATTTGAAGTGTCACATATGGATTAAAGTTTTTAGTTCGAGATGAACAGACGAATAATTTCCACCGGTTTCAATGAGACCGGAGCACTCTTAAACTTTTGGCCCGGATGACCTTGAACCCGTTATGCCTTGTAACTTTCGTCGGGTGTTTTACATAGTGACGGAAGTTGATTTTTATCAGTTTTTCGAAATTAGGGGAAATGGTACTAAATACCAAATCTTCAACATGCCAATGCCGAACCTTGCAAGTACTTCATTATTAATATCTTAATTAGAAATTTTGCAATTTTTGGGGACGTATGTTGCCTAACCGAGACTTTGGTGATTACATATACGGATGTTGAACCCTCTGTCAAGGAAGTGTATACTTGATTTCCTCCCACCAGGGCTTTTTAAATACTTTTTGTTAGTGAATAATTCTCATCTTAAATTTATAACGGACACATGGCAAATAGGTAATTAATTTAGTAAATGTCCGATATTAGTAAAATTTGATATTTACAATTCAAAGCGGTGATCTCTGCATCAACTTCACGGCCGTCCCGTCTTAACAATGTAATACCAAATGTAGCAGATATCGCGATTACGCAACGCTGGTTTGATGATGTTTCAGAAAAACCCGCCGATTGTTCTTTTCTATAACGACGGATGCTGAATAAAATAACGCCCCTTTTAGTATAAGGAAAATTCAACTTCCGTCACTATGTCATGAGCATAATCGCCGATTGCGTATTTTTTTGGTGTGACGGATATGATGGTTACCTTTCCAATGTATTACAATTAAAAGATACTCCGTTTATTCAAGTCAGAATTATTGAATATTAGCTAAATAAATTCAATTGTTAATTTTAAAAAAAGAAAAATTTTGATTTTTGAAATGTAAGTGGGGATGTGTACGAACTCCCTGAGTTCGCGATTTTTCCCCAGAAACAAAAATTCGTTTTTGTTTAACATAATCCGGTCACTGTTTATACACCCGACGACTTATGAGATTATGGGTCCCACAGATAGGGCAAACTATACATTATTTTAATCAGCATAACGTGGCGAACATGGTCGTTAAACAAATAACCACATTAGAGGCACTTATATTTACACTCCTGTACAAAACCTGCGCCCCCCTTCCTCGTTATTGGCATGTTCCATTTCCCACTACTTTTTCCTATTTGGTAACTTTTAATGCATTCTATGCCCCATTTCTGGCAATTGACACCAAATGAAATCTATTGCAATTAACTATGTACTAGTTTCGATTTCCAAATCGATCACTATACCAGGCACAAGAATTTCACAAACGTGAATCTCATGCATACAAGGAATAAACAAAGGAAAAGCACATGATTACTCGAACGTGGTGTCTGGCAGTAAATAGGGGCACACGAAAACGGCACTAATCAGAGCCCTGATCATGCAACTCAGCCAAAACTTTCTTACGGAACGCTTTACGCGAAATGCTATTGACACGACCACGATAAGAATGCAATTGTATATTTCATCAACTGCTTCAAAAGCAGATTCTCTATCTCTAACCCACTTCTGGTGCACCTTGCATCTACGCTGGTGACATCAACAGTCACAGCATTAACTGGGGTTACAGGAAACCCAACCCTGAGATCTAACCCAGAAGGACTGGGCTTCCAATCTGGCGTGTTCTCACTTTTGTACGACTCAAACACCCAGACAAGTTCTACCCTGAGAAGGTGGACCCAATCTCAAGCCTGACCTTGCATTTGTAACAATCAGGATGTTGCCATTCTGTTCACCGTACTGTTTTCGATCGCGTTCCGAAGTCTCAACATAGGCCATCACTGATCGCTCAGACAGCCTGCTAAGTCTGTACCAACAAAGCCCGTAAAAAGGTGGAACTTCAGCAAGGCAGATTGGGACCATTTTAAGAATCTGGTGGATTCAGAAGTTGCCCACCTTCCAACAACCAACCTTCTCGAACCTGGACAATTCTTACACAAAACTATGTAAACTCTTTATTTAACGGTAACAAAGAAGACCATCCCACGTGGCAGCCGTCGCAGTTATACCCCATCCTGGAATGATGAATGTGAGGATCGTTACAATGAATTCTTGAATTCTGAAACCCCGGCGAGTAGAAAAGCGACAATCCAAAGGCTTCAGGTCTGACAAACTGCTTGGACCGGAAACGTCGTGAACGCTGGTAGGAGACGGTCCAGGGAACTGATTTCACTCATTCTAGCGGGAAGGCCTGGAAGACCATTAACCGCCTCACCGGCAGAGTGTCCAAACCATCGAAATGTCCTGTTTCTGCCAACTCAACTGCTATTCAACTACTCCTCGCCAATGGTCGTTTCATCAACAGTTTTTGATAATGATGAACACTCGCTTTTTGCTAAAACAGAGATCACCAAAAACTTCTAGAGAGCCCCTGGCTTGGACGGGTCACTTTCAACACCCTTCTAACTAGATGAGCGATCTCACCTCTGCTATAGCAACTAAGAGTGGAAAATCCCAGGGCCTGATAATATACCAGCATAGTCCTGATTCAATGTGGCCCACGAATGTCCTTGAATGGCTCCAGAGTTTGAACATGTGTAGTACATTAGTAAACATGTTTTGCCTCACCACCCAGTCCTTACCCAAATCTGGAGGAGGGCTACCATTATCTTATCGCACCCCCAAACCAAACAGCTGTTGACAACCCCAAGAACTACCGCCCAATATCACCCCCTACTGTGGGTGTTCCTTCAAACTCCTGGAGGCTGATCCTCGCTCGGCTGGATTCAGTCGTCGAATCCCATCGGCCTGACGAACAAGCAGGTTTTCGCCGTGGAGCTGAACCAGCATAATCATCTCCCAAACCATACGCAGATGACCTGACCCTCGTACTCTTGGAGTCCAGAAGATGCCAAAAGCTTGTAAAGTGGACACGGACCATGAAAGCCGACCAAGCAAATGCAGTGTCAATGCCATGAAGAAGTTTGTCCCCACGCAGAAAAAGGAATTTTGGTCCCCACGCATAACAAGCGAACAAGGACACAAAACTCAATACGTGGCATACGACCCCGGCCTAGACGGACAGCAGATTGCTCATATCCACAGTCACCCATGCGGTTACTCGGAAGCTGACTATACTTACCTGGATGCAAATAACAATGCAATCCAGACATGGTCAGCACAAAGCTAACAGAAATCAACACCACCAATTCATTCACTGAGTGGGCTTATGAAGCTATGGATATATAGACAACAATGCTATTGTAACCCAAACGACGTGGCAGTTTCACCATCTATAACTTTCCAATTTCCTAGAAGTCTTGGAAAACTACTTAACTACCTGAAGCAATGGGCAGTATAAGTAGATTCACCCCAGCAGCGCTCCTGTAAGGAAGCAGGAAACATTAGTGCCTGCAACTGAAAGTCTAACCACATCAGTCAAAATATGCAAGTACTAGTAACCATCTAACCAAGTACTCTAAAGGTGGAGTAACCCAACTACAGAAAATGCATGGAAAGTAACCAGAGACGAAGCCAGATGGAATGGTATAAAAAGAATTACAACAACAGAAAGAACGCCATCTAATCTGAACGAAATGACTAGAGTTAGACTGACCAGCCGGTCCTTGGGTACAAAAAGTAAAAGCTGTCAAAGACATGAGTCCTCAAGAACAAAGGAAATGCCTCCCGGACTAATACAAGATGTAGATGAGGAAGAAGTCTATTGGTCTACCTTAACGGATGTGCGAAACAAAAGGGCAGTGGCTGAATTGTGAGTCTGTCATGCAGGTCGCCACCTCCTGGAAGAAACCTTTGTACGTCTGGACCCAAAGAGCTGCTATCTTTCCACATAACGCAATTCATGATCAATTCCATCCCCCTTCCATCTGAAGATGTGGGGCAAGATCAATCTTGGACTCTGCCAATTATGTCATCATCGTCATGTACACTGTTCCTGGTGTAAGCTACTCTTACAAACGAAGTTACAACTGGCGCATGACCCAACAGACTGAAAGCAATCTCTACATGTCTGACACCGTCTCTTAGAGCAAATCAGAAAAAAACATCACACCTGAGAATCTGAACTCCATCTCATCTACAATAGCCTTTCACACAGCTGATGGTACAACACTATCGAAACCCCAGTCTTAGTACCACGCCAAAGACAGAGCCAACCAACCTTCTGAGAAGACCAATGACTGGATATTCCTGATGTATGAGGAACACAAACAAATAGTGTTCCCTCCAGCAAACTCACTGAGACAGCTAAGAGACCAGATATCACCATCTTTTCTACCAAAACAAGATAGTGATCATTGAGCTGACGGTCCCTATGGAGGAGAACCTATATCCAAGGCATATTCAAGACAGAAGTGCAATACTTTCCAATAGAAGTCTGAAGTAGAGGTTTCAATCTCAGTCCAACAAATGCCTGTCCCCGCATCCTTGGCAGTCCGAAAAAAGAAAGAGGAACAAGTACCCGATACGTAGCCACAATTAACACTCAGCAGAAGGCTAAAGGCATTCAGACCGATGGAGCTACAAGCAAACTCCAGCAATATGCTCTGAAGAAGTGGAATGCTTGATCGCTCACAAAACCATATCTAACCCGCCAAAGTCTGGTCCTAGTCCCAGAGACCCCAGAATACACAAATCTAGACAAGAGATACTGCCTACGGTGAATTTTTTTTTTCCATACTAAGTCACCTTAACAGAGGGAGATATATCAGGAGTTTTTATCTAAAACGGATAAAAGTAGGCTCCGAAGGCGACCGCGCTGGTGTTTCTACTATTCCTCCTACCTCACGTAACCAAACTAACTACTGACCACCCTTTCGAGTTTATGTGAAGTGTTACCCGTTTGAAAATGAATGAGAGAATATCTCAACCGTGAAACTGAATTTGAAATGTCCAATTTACATGATACTTAAGTTTGATTCAATGGGGGATTTTAAAATTAAAGTAGACTGTTTTCTTGTCAAGAGTGATCAACACTCTGCTTGTACTTTTCAAATGTTTGGCATGGTTTTGGACCAGAGCATAAAGAAAGAAAATTTAATAAGGGAAACTTGAAACAATTCCATTCAATTTGGCCCTTGAAAAGCCCCTTTTGGTGAAGTTTGAGTTAGGCGTCGCAACCCCTTCGCCAAACGATACAAAAGGTACATAACAATTTTGTCTTTTCTTTATTGTCTTCTTTCTTTCAGGAATCAAAGCGCGCCATCCATATTGCTGTTTATCAACAAGCAATATGATGTTTGCAGATATCTTAGAGAGTGACTTACAACCCAACGTAATATTCCACACAGATAGTATGTATGTACACATATTTAAATTGTCTCAAATTGCTAAATGACTTGACTTTGCTGATTGATATCGTCCTCCTTGAAGTCCTTCTATTTCACGGGGACCCAATCTCTGTTCTCTAGGACCGCAGAATAGCGAAGGCAATGTTGTTATTCTCTAATTCGCAAGTTAAACCAGAGAAATAAATATTTTCATTGGCCGCCTCCGCGTCAATTCTCCACCGGAAGAGAAACGTTATTTTAGACAATACGCATGTGGGGAACAACACCGTGCCTTCGATGCAAGCGAATGGGAACAGACGTGCATGAGACCTACTAGTACTGATACGATAAAACCCACGTCCCTCAGCTCACAAGATCACAACTCACGCATATATTCCACTTACAGCATGTTGATGATACATCGCAGAATAAAAGGATACAATAACTTACCAGAGATTCGTTAAACTATTAAAAGTTTAACAGCTTGCCACGCCAACCTATTTGCAACTCCGCAGGTCCAAACGTCCTTGTGAACGTTCCCAAGACTTCAAATTGATACGGTCAGCAGCTTTTTTTCATAACCAGTCTTCACACACGCCCTTTTTTCCCGACATAAGCTGCCGAAAGCTCGCATCCCGAAGCCATTGATGCGTCAACTCAGCCAAGCTATACACCGCTTACAACCAAAGAACCTCATGGGAAAATGGCATTCAAAAATATATTCATATAAATTTTTCAAAATCAATAACACTCTGATCGCGTGCAGCGAAAACGGTCAGTCACACGCTTGACCAAATCCCTCCCCGAACTGCTGCACAACCCCGCTTTCATACAAATTTCCTGCTCAGCTTACCACAACGAAAATTCAAGCACTTATTCTCTAA
>JAMKCH010046493.1:0-16529 GCA_023653785.1 Ophioderma brevispina
AACTGGACATTGTTTAAGGACAATTGCTATAAAGTGCTAGTCTTTGATGATTTTGTTCGCTGGAATACAGCTGAAGAAACTTGTCTAAATCAAAATTCTCATCTCGTCAGTATCCGCGATATTGAAGACATGGAATTTATCCATTCACTGCTACTAGACAATATGGAGCATGAAACACAGGCATATATCGGTTGGTATATGCTTATAATGTTTAATTTCACACGTTGTAGGGTTTAAATGCACGTAAAAGTTGAAATTGTTCTTCAATGGTGGGGCGTAGAATAGTTCATGTCAAACATTTCGGCTTATAGATTATAAGATCATATCACGGACACGCCTTAAAACCTAAATGGCAACAGACTTTCCATTTGAAATGACCAGTGATTACCTTCTTGGATCACTTTCTATATGGACTTTTGATTTTATCTCTTTTAAAGACTTACAAGACCAAATTCAGGAATAGGTCAACCTAGATTCATTCAGATGTGTGTTTCACAATCCCATTGTGCATTGTTATTTTTTACTGGTTTTCAACGCGCCTGGTCTCTCATAAAGATAAATCTTGGGAAGCCCTCGATGACGCCCCAATCCATGATCATTGAAACCAGCAAGGGCCAGGTGTATTAGGGGGACGTAAAAAGGGGCAAAGAGTTAATTGTCGGACAATAAAGTCTATGCCAGTTAAACCAGCGGTTGTGTTACAAACCGGTACTTACTTGGTACTGGTAATATAAATTAAAAAAAAAAAAGTAACCCAAGTTTTCGCTGTATTGCAGGTTTAGTTTTAGGTAGCGGTAATTGGAGGCACCGATGGGTTGATGGTCGTCCTCTGAGCTATTCCGATTGGTATGCTCCTAAAAGGTAACTACGACGTAACAAACACTAATGATATACATAAAGTAGCTCCAGCTAGGGTACAGATATACGATATACTGGCTTTTATTAAAGAACATTCCTCTTTTACATTTGTTAACACCTAAATTAAAGGGGAACAAAACCCTAAATATTCGATCAGCATATGCTTATATACATATATGACAGTTCGAATGGAAGTAATTTCAGTCTCTCAAATTTATTCCCTCTAAAAATAAAAGTGTTAATGGGTGTATCCATTTTACTTTTGATGACGTAGCCCGGGCCCACCAAAGAGTGCCGGTGAAACAGTCATACAGGCTAAAGTCAAAATGGATTCAAGGGACAATAAGCGACAATTTACGCTTTAAAATGTTTGCTACTTTTTTACTCTTACAGGGTGGTTAAAGTTTAAAAAGATGTTTGTCCAATTTTTCTTATGCAGGTTGAATACAAATGCAAAATCAAAGTAAAACTTCTCTTAACGGTCTTACCTTAGTTTCTATCTTCCATATTTCCTCCCTGATTTGCGATGCACTTGTAGCCCAGAGTGCATGTGTTGAATAGCTCTTTATGTTACACGGAGTTCTCCTTAATTGCGGACGTAATGAATCGTTTTATCGTCGTCGCTTGTTCGGTAATGTGTTGGGGGAACCCTCATTGCTAAACTCTAGAAAACCCTTTACTTAACCCCCATAGCCAAAAATCTAGGCAGCGATAGATCCGGTGGGACCGAGGGGGCCATTCCACGGCAGCCCTAATCCAATGATCATTTGGAAAGGTCCTGAAGGCGGTTTCTAACCAGTACAGAACTGTGTGATGGTGAACCGTCTTGAAGAAACCAGGCACGGAGAATTGCTCCATTTCTTGCTGCTGTGAAAAGGCGCCCGCCGCATCACTGGTTCCAAATGTTGATTAATGATATTGGGAGAGAAATCGGCACCATTCAAATTCCATGACTAAAAAATGGGCCCCAATTAGGTTATTGTTACCCGTAGAAGCTGCTAAAACTGCAACTTTCTTGCGATCATTTGGTCTGTCGTAGACAAAAATAATTAAGAGGGTTTCATTGGCGCACTTACTCTCTACATTTCGAGAGTCACTGAGCCAGTGCATAGAAATGGGCAACCCTCTCAAACAACAACAAGTTCTCTTCAGAAGCGCCTGTCTGTTGTTAGCCAATTGCAAAAACGCCAGCCTACGTTGAGGATCACTGCATACAAATTTATGGGTCTCACAATTTGGTATGGATGCCAAATTGATTGTATCACTACGATGCGCTGTTGCGCGTGGGGTTGTTGTGAAGCACCTGTCTTACAGCTTGCATGAGAATGTTGCAGGTGTTTGTTCTGACGCTCCTAGGCCGCCCGCTTCGTTCCTTTGTGATATTTTTTTCCAAAAGTTCCCTCTGCTTTAAAACAGTTTTCTCATGTTACAGATAGCAGGCTTGGATGATCTCTCACTCCAGGGACCTGTTTGGCCATTGCCGTTGCACAGCTTATAGCTTACCAGTTCGGTAGTTAATCTTAACCGCGAAGGCTAGGCTCGTTGTGTGTGTCGTAAATTGACCGGTGCCATTACTATGATAATGTTTAAAGTTCTCGTTCAAGAAAGATATATGGCTTTAAGCACAACTGCACGCTACGTATGATTTTAGATTTGAAAGCCGCCCTGACGCAGACAGAAAAAATGGTATTTAGCAGAACTGCATACTATGCTTAAGATTTGCAAAGCCCGGTGTGCCAAAACAATTGATGTGTACAGTATTATTTCAGTCCATAGAAAACCCATGGACAAGTCTGTTTTGCTTGACTCTTGTTCGTTGGGTGGAATATCTTGAAAACCACCAACACAAAATGAATAATTTTTTTTCAGGCAAGATGCCAATTACCCAGTCTGTATGATAAAAATAAAATTCCACAAGATAAATCAATTACCAAAAGTGGACAAACTCACTTTCATTTTGGGTAAAGTTTTATTGGGTCACCCTGTGACCCTATAACCTTTTCCAACGTTGTTTGGGGCATAATTGCCCGTGACTATTTGCTACATTGAACATATGTGGACATTTGCGTTCTACAAAACAGACCAATCATCTTTTGTATTTGTTTTTAAATTTTATTAGGTATTCCGATTGGTTGCTTGCGGATTCCCAGGGATCAATATAATTATGTAATTACGGGTTCGGTGTGACGAATATGTGTTATTTTATTTTATCCCCCAAAGAAAGCAAAGAGAAACAGGAAAGACAATAATAAGAGGTCAAAAACTTACCGTTAAGTCAGAAAATTTCATCGGAAAAAACTAATTTGAGTCCGACGGAACCCTTTAGGTACTTTAAAGGTTGAAGTTTAACAGCGTAAAAAACCCTCACAGAGCACGAAGCTGAAAGGCAGTGCTTATATACTATAATAACCAGTCATAGCATTCAAGATTACAGATTGAATTCTGTGTAATAAATTGTATTAACTTAATTTCTTGTGAAGGCTTGAAATATGGGAGAGTCGCAACCTGATGTGGTCGGCGGAATCAGGCAGTCTAATCTAAGCTCACGAATTTTCATTCAACGGATCACTGGCATGACGTGCCTTGTGCGGCTGAAAATGATGCGGATCACTGTTTGCATGCAACCAAGGACAACGTAAGTATTATCAGAAACACGTTGTCAGTGTGGTTTATTCATCTATCTGTAAAGAATATAAAACAGCGATCACGTAAATTTCGTATGTAATTTTAAGTATGCAAAATGGCTGCGATAAAACAGGTTCCAGTTGTTTACGCACTCTGATATATTTACTACACAGAAATGGAAGACGGTGTAAGGAAAATGGATCATATCCGCTCGGTTCAAGATGCAACGGGAAAACCCATAGGTTACCACTATTTCACTACTTCCATTCGACCACTAATCAGAAAATGTTGTAGTTCCAATATTTTCTCTGATGTTGGTGTGTATTTGTAGAATGCCTAGGATGCAATTTTTAAAATGTTTTATATGTTGATTTTGGTGCGAACGTAATTTTTCTCTTACATAAAAGAATAAGGAAGTAGACATCTATTCGAAAAGTCAAAAAATAGAATGGTTTGGTCTGCACGCTGGAGGTGAATAAGGCCGGTTATTCCATGACTTTTAATGCGCGTTTGCCAAGACACCAATGTAAATTTAAAAACAATTTGAGGGAGGGAGTTTAGCTCATTAGAAACAACCAACTTAACGAGTACCTAAAACATTAAAAAAATGGGTGTGTTTGTGTGGTGTGTTGTGCTATATGTGAAAACTGTGTCAATTGAGAAAAAAAATGATCGAAAGGATAAAAATTTCTGATTAAAATAAAACCTGATGCAAACGCGTTCGAATGTTAAAAAACTCAAACGATTTACGTTTAAATTCTGCTGACAACTCGAGGCTAACAGTAATGCATATTCATAAAAACTATTGCAGCGGGTTGATTGAAAGTAAGGAGGATTAGTGATATTCTCACCCAAGATAAGAAACAAAAAAAAATCATAATGATGAGGTAATTCATCCACGAACCAAGTCTTTCGTCATAAATTACATATTATACCTTCGCACCGATTCTGTGTTGCGTGTTTTATTCCATACGAATAAAGAAATTGGTTATTATATGAGTAGGTGCGGATGAATAACGTAGTGATGGCGAAATTTCTAATTATGGGTACATGAAAGCACGGTATAACTTTCCATTGCTCACGTTCTGACTCTCTTGGTTTTGTACTTCAGTTCCAGGAAATCTAGAGTGCAAAGCAGCTTTAAAATAGAGCAAGCATTGATTAAATGGGTGTACGCCCGGATTGCGTTCGCCTGGGAACGTTCTTGTTACGAAGTACAGGAGTTATCTGGAACACTGATTGATATTGGTTTTTTTAAAAGAAAAAAAAATAATTGGATGACTCAAAGGCTGATTAACTCATGACAAAATTTTCAATGAAGAAATGATACAGTAGATTGTATCGGTTTGATGGCAAGCTTTTGATCAAGGAAAGTACAGCTCGATAGGGAAATATATTGATATATATTTATATTCTTTATTTTCCTTTCTTTCTTATTTATTTCGTCGTTCTTCTTTTTATTTCTTTCTTTTCTTTTCTTCTTCTTTCTTAACTTCCTCAGTTGGTTTCTTTTTGTTTCAAAAACTGTAAAATAATAAAATTTTGAAATTAAAATTGAGTTCTTTCAAATTGGAAGCATGGTCCTGGTTGGAACGCATTTGATTATACTGTTATGACCCCCTAAATTAATTTGAGCAATGATTACTTCCTGTAAGGGTTTGGGTAATACGTTAACGTAAACGAGTGCAGTTAGGAATGATAAGAATAACGGAAACTGGTTTGGAAAACATGGGCACGGAACAACTAGATGGTTAAACAGGTCGCTTCTCCCTAAAACTTTGGTAAAAAACCGTTTGCGGTCTTGGAGTAACAAGAACCGTTTCTCTTCTGGCCGGTTCCAACTCTGATTAACCGGTCCCGTTTTAGCGCCACTTGTGGCTATTATAAAGAGGATTTTGTGTCGTGCGTGAAGCGGGCCAGAGCAAATGAGAATCATAAGGAGTCTAATCAGAAAATGCGAATCAGAATGCTACGTAAATTCAATTAGTGATTAACACCAACCCAGCTTTGTAACTAAGGAAATAAAGGATTATATAGAAAAACAGATCTTCGTCATTTTTTTTTGATTGCAAGTACAGCAACACTGGTGTTGGACAGCGGTGGCGAATACAAACTTAAACGTCAATGCAGATAAAAGGACCATCGCTCGCTACAAACAGGAAATTTACTAATTGCAACAGATTTTGGAAGTATATTTTTTTGTCGACTCGCTTCTACTCGTTTAAAATGCCGGGAAATCTAGGAGAAACGCAGTCAATGCCATCAAGTGAAGACGGTGATGACCCAGCAGTAGCGCATGCAGAATCCAGCAGCAAACAAAACCATGCCGTGAATTGCAAAAGAATCGACAGGCTTCGTGATGCGTTGGAGGAGCAGAAAAGGCCAACAGATGTCGAAGGACAACGAGCCGAAAATCGAGTTGCAAAATGAAATATCAAGGATTTCAACGATATTAAAGACGAGTCTGGGGCGAATGCGGACGTGCTGAACAAACAAGCCAAAAGATAAGAAGGCGAGTTTAAAGCATGACACTTCGAAAAGGCAAGGATGAGGCGGCAAAGAGCAGAGAGGCTGAGCGTAATGTTAGACTCAGTACAGTACACGAAGAGCTGTGGATCGCGGAAGTATAATACTGAAATGGAGAGAGTCCAGCAGAGAGTAACAGAGGTAGAAGAGAAATGGAAAGTAACAGTAAAAGAGCAACATAGGGCTACAGAAACACGAAACGGGAGCCAGGACATGCTGAGTGAGGCTAATCACAGGCTCTTGAGCAGAACGCGAAATAGAAAAGTATAGATCACAGCAAAGAAGCAAGGATGCTACCGGACAACGACAGTCGGAGATGAGTAAGGAAACACACCTTATCTTGACAAAGCACCGAATGAGCATCAAGAACGGCAAGAGGCTAGTCTTGACATACCGCTACCAAGACAGGGCTTGTATGATGGTACTCGGTCATGGGAAAGTTCATTAACAGTGCAGCGGGGCTAGCTGATGCATGCACTGGACAGAAGACGAGAGACGTTTCAGGCTTATTGGGAAAGCCTAAGGGGATGATTGCAGCTGATTGCATTTGTCCAACTACCGCAAGAGACTCTTCAGTCGGATGATTGCTAAGAAAAGCGTGGGGAAAGATTTGGTGTGATGAAAAGAAATCAACAAGTTCTATTTGGCGCAACTAGAGAATACGAAGATGAATACAAAGAGACGCTATCTGAGTACACCGCTGACATCCGGCGCCTTGTGGTGAAAGGGCTACCACGACAGCGATGATACCACAAGAGAGAGAATCGGTCGCGATACTTTTAAAGGGTTTTTAAATGATCATCAGATGACAGTAGCGGTGGAATGGAAGAATCCCCAAAGTCTTGAAGGAGCCAGAAGCGGCATTGGACATACCTTACTCTCAGAGACGAAGTGGCTAGGGGGCCGCAGACAAGGAGTATAAGAGCAGAGCGTCAGCGCCATGAATGGCGACAACGACAACCGCCAGATGCCGGCATTCGTAGTTAACCAATGAGCAATTCCAAGGATTACTCAATCCATGACAGGGTTCAATGGACTGGCGAAGATTGTTAAGGGCGGGCAGACAATAATAGCAAATTCATTAAATTTGGACAAGGCAACAAAAAGGATGGTGGTTTTAACCGTGGTCGTAATAATAAAACCGTCAGGAGGACCAAAAACAACAAACAGAAGACAACAGTGATGGAGCGTTCCGCTGTTACACAACTGTGATAGCCAGGACATTACGCCAGAGATGTCCCGAATCAACTTCATGAAAGTGACGAAAAGACCAATGCCAGTGGTTTGACAGAAGACAGTGCCATGTCGGAAAACTAGAATGGACCGAACCGTCCGGCCAGGTGGCGGTCCAAGATAGTAAAGAAAAGACAGTGCCAATAAAACTATACCAAACAAATTACAAAGAAGGTTTAACAGCATTTGTACCAATGGAAATTAATAGTGTAAATACAGAACTTCTTGTTGATTCTGGTGCTGCCGTGACGGTCATTTCTAAATCTCTATATGATCAGATTCCTGAGAACAGGAGACCACAGCTACAAATCCCTGACGAAAGCATGAAACTTGAAACAGCTAACAACGACTTGATAAAAGTTGAAGGTATAACACTGCTGACGTTTACAATAGGTGACAGGGATTACAATTGGGAAGTTTATGTCGCATGCATCCGTGATAATGGAATCCTTGGATTTGATTTCCTGTTTCACTATGATTGTGAGTTGGCAGCAAGGAGAGGATTAACTATCGATGGTGAACCAGTTGAGTGTTATATCAGGGAGTCTTCTCGTAATCTGCGAAAAATCACATTAAGTAAAGATGTTGTTATTCCAGCAAAGAGCGAAATGGTATTAGAAGGGATGGCAGATCTAACGCAACAGAACACCAGGTACGCCATGGTAGAGCCAGTGCCTATGGAATCGTTCAATGACGAGTTGTTGGTAGGGCGTACACTTTTCGACAAGAACCGCACAGATATGGGAATACCATTGAGGTTAATGAATGCATCGTGTGAGGACTTGCATCTTTATAAAGGAATAAAAATGGGATATGTTTGTGACATAGACAGCTGCGAAACTCTCGACGATATGGAAAACACAGAAGCCCAAAAGTTTCAGCGGAGTTATTCCATATGTCAAATTCATGAAATAACTGCCAGTAAGATTGATAATACGAAAAGAGCCGATGAAATTTCAAGTGAAGATCCTGACTCTCCCTCAGAGAATTGGTGTGATGGGATACAGGAATTATATGAAAGGAGTACGAAGGGCTTAGATCAATCTCAGTGTGAAACCCTCAGCAACATTCTCAGTAAGCATGTCAGTAGTTTTGCACAATCAGCTAATGATTACGGTCGAACTAAACTTATTCAGCACAAGATTGACACTGGCGATGCTAAACCAATTAGACAACCTCCCCGTCGAACACCCAGGGCATTCGAAGGTGAAGAAGAGGACATTATCCAACGTCAGCTCGAAGCAGGGATTATTACAGAGTCAACCTCGCCATGGGCATCACCGATGGTTTTCGTTCGTAAAAAGGATGGGAGTACGAGACCATGCGTGGATTATAGAAAACTTAATGCGGTTACGTCGTTTTGCGCATATCCGTTACCCAGGGTTGATGATTGCTTAGATTGTTTACATGGAGCTAAGATCTTTTCGACGTTGGATTTGCAATCCGGGTATTGGCAGATAGAGGTTCAAGAGGAAGATAGGCCAAAAACTGCATTCGTAACCAGGAATGGGCTATATGAGTACATAACTATGCCTTTTGGACTCTGTAATGCTCCCAGTACATTCGAACGATGCATGGAATTGGCGATGAAGGGACTTCAGTGGAAGACCCTGTTGATTTACTTGGATGATATAATTTTATTCTCAACTACCTTCGTTGAACACGTGAAGCGCCTGGATGAAGTGCTTAATCGCCTTGAAAAGGCTGGATTGAAATTAAAGCCCAGCAAGTGTGAGTTGTTTAAGGAGGAAGTTGCATTTCTGGGACATGTTGTTACACCACGAGGTGTGAAGCCCGACCCGAAGAAAATTGAAGCCGTCCGTGAGTGGCCCATACCTAAGAATGTTAGAGGAGTGCGTTCTTTCTTGGGATTTTGCTCATATTATCGTCGATTCATAGCTCACTTTGCGCAGATATCAAGCCCGTTGAATCGCTTATTAGAGGCCGGACAAGCATTCAACTGGACCGAGGATTGCCAGACAGCATTTGAAACTTTAAAAACCAAATTAACAGGAAATGAAGTCATGGCTTATCCGGATCAAAATGGCCTTTTTATCCTGGACACTGATGCTTCCGACACCGGGATAGGTGCTACACTAAGTCAAGTGCAGGTTTGTGAGCGCACCGGACGTGACATTGAGAGACCAATAGCATATGCCAGTCGCTCTTTAAATAAAACTCAACGCCGATATTGTACAACTCGCCGAGAGTTACTAGCCATAGTTTCCTTCGTTCAACAGTTTCGACATTACCTTCTAGGTCGACAGTTTCTGATCCGCACCGACCATAGTGCATTAAGATGGATTATGTCATTCAAGAACCCTGTGGACCAAATGGCTCGATGGATCGAGTTTCTCAGTACGTATGACTTCAAAATGTCACACAGAGCTGGTAAGAAGCACGATAACGCTGACGGGCTCTCCAGAAGAAATTGTGACCCGGATGAGTGTAACTGTTATGATGGAGATACAATCCTGACTGATTTACCTTGTGGAGGATGCAATGATTGCCAGAGAAAGCATGACATGTGGTCGGAGTTCTCGGAAGTGGACGACGTTGTACCTCTATCTACAAAGACAATTTTGTGCACAATAGGATCTGAGAATCGTCATGCTATCCTTCAAGAAAAAGAAGAAACCACAACAGGTACTATCCACAGTGAGAGGGGAAGCCGCCCCGGCTCCAACTGGCAATATAACCATGACAATCCTTCGACAATTTTCCTTGTGTTTTTCATCTTGATGTTATCAGTTGTCCTAGTAGCCATAGCTAGAGCTACATCCAATGTTTCCAACTGTCTGAAGTTCACATACTTGACAGTTACCAGGTGGACGAGGTCCGCAATCAGTTTATGTAGATTCCGAAGCGCGCGCAAAGATCCGTTAGGAACGGACACGGGTAACCTACTTGGGGAAGGATGCCCCACATCGGGAATCAGGATCACTCAGATTACAGTGTCAGGAGAAAATTCGCCAGACAGGGTTGGCACTGAGCAAGACGAAAACATTGAATCCCCACGAGATAATTCAATAGCCGGTATGTGGATAGCAAGCTTTACTAACAAAGAAATGGCCGATCTGCAATCTAAAGATCAAGACTTATGTAAGATCATAGGGTGGCTCTCTGAGTCGTCGAAGCGACCAGGTAAAGAAGAAGTAAACCTTCAACGTGAAAGTCCGTACACAAGGCAGCTCTGGTTAATGTGGGAACAACTCACTTTGAAGAATGGAGTGCTATACAGAAAATGGGAAACTGCCAACAAGGAGTCGTACCTACAACTGGTGGTACCAAATATTCTTCAAAGGAAAGTCCTACACGCCATGCATGACGCTATAACGGCTGCACACCTAGGTTTCAAGAAGACCTACAAGAAGATTTTTACTGGTTTCAATTGAAAGAAAGTGTTGCAACTTGGATTAAAAACTGTCAGAAGTGTGGAGCCCGAAAGCAACCTCGGAAAATCCCCAAAAGACCGCTTGAGGATATACAAGTAGGGGCACCAATGGACCGCATAGCAACTGATATTCTAGGACCATTACCACTCAGCAACCAAGGGATGCGCTATATTCTACTTGTTCAGGACCAATTTACAAGGTGGATCGAATGTTATCCTCTCCCAGATCAAACAGCTGAGACAGTTGCTCACAAAATCGTCTATGAGTTCATTTCCAGATTTGGTTCGCCCTTGGGAATTCATTCTGACCAAGGGAGAAATTATGAATCCAAGCTCTTTCAGGAGGTATGCAAACTTCTAGAAATACATAAGACGAGGACTAGTCCATTCCATCCTCAAGGAAACAGCCAAGTAGAAAGATTCAATTCTGTATTACTTGATATGATTTCTGCATACGTTGATGAGCACCAAAGAACGTGGGACATTCATTTACCACTACTGACTTCAGCCTATAGAAGCTGTGAACACGAGAGCACAGGATACACACCAAATATGCTAATGCTTGGGCGTGAGACTCATCAGCCAATTGAACTGTACCTTGGGAACTTACCCGAAGAACACGAAGAATCTACCAGTGAGTACGTTATAAACCTAAAGGAGCGTCTTCGTTCTGTCCACCACATTGTGCGAGGAAAGCTAGGGGACATTAGAAAGAGACAACAGAAATCTTATGACACGCAAATTGCCAGGCACTCATACAGTATTGGAGACCTGGTATACACCAGAGACAGCTCAAAGACAAAGGGATTATCTCCAAAGCTTCAAGCCAAATGGAAAGGACCGTGGATTGTTGTACGAAAACTTAGTGATCTGCTATATGAGCTGCGTTTTCATCAGACAGGCAGAACAAAAATACTGAATTACGATAGACTGAAAATATACCATAGTGAGTCCGTACCTGAATGGATGCAGCGACTGCAAACCAAGCTTGTCAGTCAGGGCAAAGTAAAGACGCGCCAAAGCACGCAGGCAACCAGCACCCACCAGAAGAGGAGACTCTCCGAGAGGGACATGATGATTGTAAAGAGCGGCTGGTAAAACTCCCAAAACAGACACCTCAGCCAAAAACTAAAAAGATTGTGCGATTTCGGAAACCTCTAGTTGATGCTATGTCGGAATCTTCGCACCTCTCTATTTGGTAATGTCAAACAGATTTCCGACCCTGACAAGATGAGTGCAGAACCCACCAAAAAAGTAGCTACAAATAAGGAGGCAATGAACGTAAGTTCAAATAAAATCAATAGCAAAAACAAAAGAGGACATCCCGTCCAGGAGGCAGATGCCAATGATTTGCAACAAACAAGGAGTGGAAGGAAAGTCCGTAAGCCTGTACGCTATGGGAACACTATAAGCACATCTTAAATGAAACGCCAAAAGTAAAGGGCTTAATATAACTCCGTATATGGATGTAATTCACGAGTAAGGTCACATTTTTTTAAAATACAAGAACATATTTTAAGTTAGCCACGGCAACAAGCAATGGTACCAGTGTGGCTTATATTCTAGAACCAGACGTGAAAAGAGGACGAACCTTCATTGACTAACACTTGAGTATGGATATTTGTTCCATAGAAGATTTCCTTAATCACGTGGATTCTAAACTTCAGTCTAAGATGGAAACAATGAAACAACTGCTGTATTGACATGTACTTTGTTGGAATTGTGCTTTGATTATTACATGCTAACACCCTGAATAACTTGGATATTTTACGAAAGTGTCCGTAACCAATCCGGTTCTCGGATAATACTTGGAAAATTCTTCCAATGTACAGAGTATGTTTGTTGGGAGAGCGTAACTTTGCCATTTATAATCACAACACCATAGTGGTGACCACAAGTAAAGGAACGAGAACCGTTCAAACACCAAAGCCGTTCCAGTTATAATTCTGACACTGTCTCCGTATTAACTGCAGTAGTTAACAAAAGTAACGAAACGGGAGCCGTTCTTGAAACGAATACCGTTCTCGCTGCGACACTGAAACCGTACCAGTATAATCGAGTTCACCGCACCGCTATATTAACTGCAGTGGTTAACAAAGTAACGAAACGGGGGCCGTTCTAGAAACGAATACCGTTCTCGCCACGACACTGAAACCGTACCAGTATAATCGAGTTCACCGCATTGCCGAGCTGCGGTGTTAACGAGAGTAACGAGACGAGAGTCGTCCTCGAAACGAAAACCGTTCTTGCCAAGACACTAAAACCGTACAGTATGTGCACCGCAATGGTAAACAAAGGAAACGAGACCCGTTTTCTGCAGGAACGTACTAGTTTATGATAACGAAACACGTTTTTCTCCACTGGAGTGGTTAATGAAGCACATGAAATGTTTATGCTACTTCAAATCCTAAATAATCAGTAGCTAAAGGAAAAGAAAAAGGAACGAAGAATTTTTTTTAATTGCAGCACCTGGATTTATTTACGAGAATTACAGAATGGAAGATGTTATAGAGTGCAAAATGATTGTTATAATTGTTAAATATCAGCCAAGATAATAGTATGAAACCATTAAGGAAGGAACAAGTCCAGAATTTAGTTGATTGAACTTGAGTGGTGATTAACATCTTCATAGTGAAAGTCAATTTGTTTGGTGAGAATTCAACTCATACCATTGATAGGAAACTTAGAAAAACTTTAATGGTTATCAAATCAGCATTAGTCATGAAACCCACGTGGTTGGTAACGGACATCGTTAACTGTGGGTACTGGAGTCGTTATATCTGTGGTGTGCGGTCAGGAGAACAACTTTGCCCAATTCTAGGAATGATAACAGAAACCGTTCTATCAGAGCGCATGATAAAGCATTCACATCAGAACTGTTCTGTTTCATCTAAAGACACACTCTACTGGCAGAATTAAGTCAGAAACAATCACGATGTTGAAATGTCAATACCAGACTTGCGAGGTCTCCACAGAGAACAAGACCGCTCTATTCAGACATTACCAAATGAGTCACTGGCCTTGGAAGTGGCGTAAGTTTGTTTGCAACTATTGTCGTGTTGGGTTCTACCAGAGGCAGAAATGTGAAGAACATGTTAGAAGTACTTTGCACAAGAAGAATGTGGATGATGTGCGTTGAGAAGTACTTTGCACAAGAAGAATGTGGATGATGTGCGTTGCGGGGACGCAACAAAGTATGACGCGCTAAGTTTCCGTGCTCGTGATCTACCACTTCAGCTACAAGCTGGATTTATTAATCATGAGCAGTTTGAGTATCTGAAAAACCTGAAGCCCATGACTACTGATGACTGGGAGCAGGAAGAAGCAACTCCAACTGCTTCCCACCATCCGAAACCACCTGCGGCTACATGTACAATCACACAAGCCCAGAGTGGTAAACAAGAAAACTTTGTTGAATTTCAGCAACATGCTACGCCGAGTCGTCGCCCACCCGTGCATCAAGAGCAACAAGAAGCAGAAGAAACCATATTGACCCCACAAACATTTCGCCTTGCTCAAGAACTCGCAGGCCTGTCTCAGACAACAAGCGAGGGCGTAACAGCTCAGCTCCCACAACAGGAACTCGTCGTTGTGCCAGTAAGTCCAATCCGGAGTCCACCCAAAGTCACAAGGACTTGCCAACAACTGCAACTGGAAGCTCTGCCACCACGAAGGGGAGTGAAAAGAATAGCAGAAGAAACCAGACCAGAGAGCGAGCTTTTACGTAAAATGGAAAGGTTAGAAGCAGACGTTGCAAGTCTTAAGTCTCTGATCATCAAACAACATCAGCAGACCCAGGACTTCGTTCATGGTTTGTTGGAGATTATTAACAAGAACATTCAGAACACATCTTAGAATTGCTTCCTGTGATTGTCCTTCGGTGTGTTGCGTGTGATTATATTGATGGAGTATTGCAGAACGCCTGTGATTTCCGAAGAATTTTGAAAATGAAGATGTGAACTGTATTTATGTTTACTAGAGACCCCGTGGAAATTGTTGGAGTTATCTTCATGGAGCGTTTTTATTGCAACGCCTCAGCATGCAGAGTTAGGTAGACAGCATCGAAAAATGAAACAGCCATAATAACGCTGCATTTTCATGCTCTTGGGAATTTTTTTTCCCGCAACAAGTAGGAAACAATATGCTTGGATGACACTGAATTGGTCTAGAAGTTAAATCATTAAAGTACAAGAATATTTCAATTTTGCCAATTTTCTTTTTCTCTGTTAAATATTTAGTTAAAATATATTTTGGGCGTAGTTCGCTTTATTAAAGACCATTGCTACTCAAATCGGAGTCATTCAGGTGCGTTGTATTTAGGATCTGGTAATGCTGCTTGAAGATTTACCGTGGATTACTTTCTATTGTTAGATATTGACCTGATTATTGCAGCAAGCAAGTCATTTTTGAGGATATACTTATCATCATTTTATTTGGCTGAAATATTTTGCAGACAGAATAAAGCTGCGATTTCATGCCACAGATATGCAATGTTTACCGGGTTATCCAGGATAGTCCACCCTGAAGCCCTTGGGTATTTCGTGAAGGCCAGACACCGCTAAAGTGTTGGGAAAATCATGAACTTTTGCATAGTACGGTACTTGTGCTAGCAACAGTGTGTTGTCTGGTTCCACTAATCCTATTTTAATCAAACGCATGTTTCTTATGGAGAGCTTCTTGATGCAAGATATCAGCTAGAGACAATGGACATGAGTGTGAAAACTCTTTAACAACCATAACGTGAACGGATTTATTCTTTTTTCCTGATAATTCTATATTGTACTAGAGATTGCTTTAGGATAAAAAAAATGTTTTTGGCATATTTTAAAAGCGTCCTCATCCAGTTGATCAAGATATTCTACGCCGTTTTCATCCCAATACTGATTTTTTCACATTTTCTGATATACGCAGCTCATACGCGAGTTAGTAATTATGTTTTCCGTGTGTGGAGTATATTACCCTCATTTCAGAGCTTCTTGTCGCCGGTAACCTTTCAATTTAGACTATTGCACCAGTCCCTGTTCGTGTATGCTATTAGAGGAGAAATGTTTTTTTTTCTGATCAAATTTTTTCAGGACCTTCCGGTTGCCCTTGTACTTTTAATTTTTGTTTTGATTGATTTCGGTAATTGTTTAGTATCCTAATTTACAGAATTCCTTATTCGTTTCTGCCAAATAGTGGGTGACTTGTACTCAGTGGCGTAGCCGTTGTGCAAAGGGGGGCAGAGTGCCCCCCTCTGAACTATTTTGAGGCGAAATCGGGAATGAAACACTGATTAGTTAGGTTAAAAAATCAGGCACCTTTGTTTTTTTTCGGATTCTTTTGCCCTTCGACGGAAATGTTTGCTTGTGATCGGGACAATTTGTTGCCCGACCGGGGAATTGCCCCCTCAGAACCACGCGGGCTGGCTACGCGCCTGGTGTGACTTTATGATCCAGATCCGAATTTTCACTTTAGCATAGTCACGTAAAGTGTTTGCAGGTACTATTGTTATAATAAATGTTTGGCTTTCCTTTAGTTTGCTATTATGTTCGTATGTACATTTCATGTCAGAAATCAGATATCATCAACACATTTTTTAACAAAATTATATCTATTTGACTTTAACAATGGGGACATTGTTCAAACCAGGGTGGGGGCCGTGTTATGACCCCCCTAAAATTAATTTGATGCAATGATGCTTCCTGTAACGGGTTTGGTTAATCACGTTAACGTAAACGAGTACAGTTAGGAATGATAAGAATAACGGAAACTGGTTTGGAACATGGTGCAACGGAACTAGAATGGTTAACAGTCGCTTCTCCCTAAACTGTAAAAAAAAAAAAAAAAAAAAACTTCAGCTTGCGTATCACAGTATTGGAGGTTGTGTCCTCGAGGTAGTCGATCTCGAAAA
>JAMKCH010046494.1:0-17510 GCA_023653785.1 Ophioderma brevispina
CCTTGGTTCCATTGGTATACCCTTTCCGAAGATATAATCAGCTGAAAAAAATCTTATCATAGATTGTGAATCTAATGCCAAAATCAGGCTTCCGGCCGGACTATTAGTGAAAACATCATAACATGGATAAGGGCAGGAGTGTGTTTTACATGAACATACATGATTTATAATTTACATACAAACAATGATCAAGTTCCCATCTGTATAGTACGGTTGAAGCTGCCCCCACCATCGCCCCGGGCATCATTGTGCCCCTCCGATTGTTTTCGCCTAATCAAAATTGTCCATTGGTTGTTTCGAAAAAGATTTCTAATTTTTCAGCTACGTAAACTCCGGTGAGCGATGGTGCTAGTATATCCGACTTTAAAATTGGGTTGAAACTTTAACTTTCACCAACCGCCAAACCTTACATACGGACAGCTGTAAAAGGACTCCCTAGTAGTATAGTATATGGGGGTTCTGGAGCAATCCTTCCTCGCGAAACCACCATTTGAGCTGATTTCAAACACCTCTAACCCTCTAAAAAATGCCTTAGGTCCCAATTCAAATTCAAAATTTCGCAAATACTTTTAAGATGTAATATTTGGGCCATTTTACAGCCTATAATTTTGAAAAAAAAGAAGCTGGTAAAAGTGCGTTATTGTTGGCTATGGTGAGTTGGAAATTTAGTATTTAGTTGCTATTGCTGTAGGGGTGGCTATGTGTATAGCGCTGTGTGCTTTCTTCGTGCTAAGTGTTGTACGTGCTCTGTAATATGTGCTTTATGTGGGCTGTATGCGCTGTGGTATATGCGTTGTGTCACCTGTGCATTGTATGGTGCACGTATGGTGCTATGTGTATCGAGTGTGTATGCATTATATGTGTGCTATGTTGCATGCGTATGTGTGTGCTATGTCAATGCTTTATGTGTGTGCTGTGCGTGCACTTTTTTGTGCGCTGTGGCATGCTTTGTGTGCTGTTATGCATCTTGTATGTATGTGCACTGTGCCAGCTATATGTGGTATTATGTGTGCTTTTGTGTAAGTATTCTATATTTTTGTTTGTGTAATAATTTTGTCCTAATACTTATTATAATTGCATCTCAAATATAAAAAATAAGCATATGAAAAGTATATCATGGCTTTTGAGCTAACATAAAATTTCAATTAACCCCTAATGAATTGAAATAGTATATATAATTAATATGGGTCAAAATAGGTGCAGTTTAATAATTAGGAATTGCTTAATTCTAATTCGCAAATAT
The DNA here is from genome assembly GCA_023653785.1 of Ophioderma brevispina. Taxonomy (NCBI): domain Eukaryota; kingdom Metazoa; phylum Echinodermata; class Ophiuroidea; order Amphilepidida; family Ophiodermatidae; genus Ophioderma; species Ophioderma brevispina. Next base: position 1,244 of record JAMKCH010046494.1, read on the forward strand.
ATTAAAAGTTACCCCAATCAAAGGCATAATATTTTTGTGCTGGATTTTTATTAGATTGTACAATCCATTTGGTCGCCATAACAAGAAAAGGAAATTGGGTTTTCTTTTAATCTTTTTGTTTAACTTGAAGGTGAGTAAACTCTTGTACCATCATTAAGAATTAAAATACAAGCTTCTCCAAACTGTGTATTTATATACTCTACATTTTTAATTATATAATTTGGCCTTCTGCTAGTTCGCGCCATTTAAGTGCATTTAGTGCATCTTTTTGTTCCTGTATCGTTTTTCAAATTGCTCTTGTGTATGCTTCCATTGTGTATATATATAAATAATATTTTTTTAAATAAAAATTATTTATTTGGTTATAAGTACTAAATGTAATTCAAACTATATATGCCCAATCACTGATCATCTAAAAGGTGAAAACACATGTATTTTGAAATTATATTCTGTGGCCTTTCCTTTGTATAGCCAACTAATATTAGGTCAATAGAATAACCTATATATATTCTTGGCATGCATGGATACCTTGCTGTAATGGTATTATCATGTAGTTACCTTAGTGGAAATGTATGAAAAAGTCAAATTATTTTGCCACAGACCCAATTTAAAAACATTTTGAATAATTCTTTATTTTTTAATTTTTTAGTTTTTTGATTTTTTAATTGATTAATTTTAAAAAATTTCATGAAATTGATGGTAATATAATATGCAGTTTAAACTTTGATAATGGTTTGGTTGGTTTTTATACAATAACAACTGGGTTAAGTTAAACCAAAGAAAATGATTCATTCTACTCAATGTCCAACGTTAAAGAAATTCGGTTGTTGCTTTTTCGTTCTGTTGGGTGCCTATGCCTGAAAGACAAGTACCTGCACCCACAAGCACACTTACCAAACCCTCAATGGTAAGTTAACAGGGGAATGGCACAAGGATACACCATTCCTTTTCTAGAATTGAGACAAACACACATACAATGGAAATTTCTAACAGGTATGAACGTATGTTCCATTAGGTTATAAAACAGAGAAGGATGTTTTTTCTTTTTGGAAGAAATCAAAACCAAAAATTATAAATGTACTAACCAATGAGCTTGCAAATTTGGAAGTTCGAATATCAATTAGGTCTTAAAGTACTTATGCATAAAGGCTCATAAGTACGCGATACTCAACATTTTTACCATAATCAAATTTCCTTTACAAATGAGATGAGTTAACTTGATGCCCTTTTATGACCTTTAAAAGCAAATAGATAAATGGCAAAAGAATGGCTCTACTGGGTTATAAAACGTATTGAAACTCTATGGTTAAACCATCGCCAATTACGCAACCACTGCGTGGTGGTTCTTATATTGACTTACCTAAAAGTTTAAAATAACATGCTATTATCATGTACAAAAACCAAGATAATAACTGCCTTAAGATGGGCCATTAGTTCTGCCTTATTTCCTGTTAACAATATGCTGGAAGACCCTCAAAATATCCCAATAAATGATGGACTCGATTTCTCCGACATTGACCCCACGCCCATTTATTCAAATACAAAAAGTGGAGAAACAATAAGCTTGCAATTAAGGTATTTGGATGGAAAAAGCCCATGTTATGTGGCATATTTAAGCAAGCAACCTTTTGAAATACCTAGAATGTGTAGGATTTAATGCCTCTTGAAGAATCCAAGAAAGATGGACTCTACATACATTACACTTGGATTAAAGACTTAAACCGCCTACTCTACGATCAGAAAAACATAAAGAACGTAAGTACTTTTGTGAACGCTGTTTGCATTGTTATTAGGGAAGACTTGCTCGTAACACTAACCAGAAGTCGAGGGAATGGGTGAAAGAGCATCAGCATTAAATGCCCCACCGAACATCCATACAAAATCGAAAACTGGCACCTACAAATGAAAGCTCCCTTTATAATCTACGCAGATTTTGAATCGATAATAAAGAAAATTGAGGGGCACTACTTTAGATCCGACTCAGAGCAATACCCAACGAACACAAATACATGAAGCATGTGGGTTTTCCTATATTCATGTAATCTGACGGAGCATAGGACAACCATGTTTACAGAGACTATACAACAGAAATGTTTCGCAAAGTCCTTGGGCAAACAGAAAATCCAAATAAAAGAGTTTTTGTAAGAACCCCAGCCAATACAGATGACTCCTGAAGACTTGCAAACTTACAATAAATCCACACATTGCTACATATGCCATCAACTTATGGAAAGAAAGGTGTCCAAGGAAACTCAAGAGAGAATATCTGGACAGTACGAGACCATTGTCAACTAACAGGAAGTTTCGTGGAGCTGCACATTACTCGTGCAATTTAGAACTCAGACCCTTAAATCCATCCATAAACAATAATTATTCCTGTAGTCCTTTCACAACTCAGAGGATACGATGCACATTTGATAATGCAATCTATTAGCCAACAGAAGGCAATATAATGCTTCCTATAATAGGAACAGTATGTATTCATTCTCTTTGCGCCATTAACTATTTATCGATAGTGCACAATTCTGCTTTTGGTTTCCCCCCCCCCCCCCCCCCCCCCCCCTTTCTCTTGAAAAATTAGTAAAGGCGAATAAACCAGAAAACTTTCGCATTACAAACATGTTTAACCTGATCATTCAGAAGAGAATTACTCCTTGAAAAGGGGTTACCCATATGATTATATGAACGGTTGGCAGCACTTTCATGAAATGCAATTACCCTCCATGGATAAGTTTTACAGTGGACTTACAGACGAGTGGCATTTCTGAAGAAGACTATCAACATGCGCAAAATGTATGGCATACATTCGGCTGTAAAAATCTTAGGAGAATTATCATGGGATTTGTATCTTAGAACTGAATGTTTTTCCTCTTGCAATTTTTTTGAAAACTTTAGAACAACTTGCATTATACAATATGAATTAGACTCCTGCAAATTATTATACATCCCCAGGACTAAGTTGGGGTGCACTTTTTGAAAAAGACAGGCATTCAGTTGGAATTACTAACAGATAGGATATTTTCGTTTATTGAAAAAGGCCTCCGTGGTGGAATTAGTCAGTATCCACGCTATGCAAAATCTAACAACCCACTTACTCCAAAATTTAACCCTCAAGAGCAAACAAACTACTAATGTATTTAGATGCAAACACCTTTATGGCTGTGCGATGTCTCAGTCTTTACCGACAGGTAATTTCCGGTGGGTGAGTGGTAGATGAATATACAATTCGGACTCTTCCACCATATTCACCAACAGGATGCATATTGGAGTTGATTTGGAATACCCTAAGAACTACACAACATGCATAATGTTATCCGTTGGGCAAACCTGAAGTATTTGAAGTATTAGATGAGTGGCTATCTCCTTATCAACGGCAGCTCCTTGGGTGAAAACAAATTAACAAAGATCAAACTGTATCCCCCCCTAATTTAAGAGACCAAAACAATTACGTGTTACACTACAGAAATTTACATTTGTCTTTGGTCTTTAGGACTTCGCTTAAAACAAATTCACCGTATCCTAGCATTCGATCGAAGTCCATGGATGGAACCTTATATTAGGATGAACACCGAGATAAGAAAGCAAGCAACCAGTCAATTTGAGAAAGGACCTGTACAAACTTATGAATTAATTCTTGTTTGTAAAACTATTGCGAATTTAGAAAACATGGGAGATATCAAACTAGTACGTTCACAGAAGATGATAAACCGCGGAAGCTTATAGCAAAGCCAGCATTTTGCCCGACAAAAATCTTTGACAATAATCTTGCAGAAATACACATGTATAAAGATCGATTACTTCTAAACCGCCCTTTTATATGTAGGAATGAGCATTCTTGATGTGAGCAAGCTACTAATGTATGATTTCTTTCTATAATCAAATGAAAGCAATATGGTCGCAAACGTATGCCTGCTTTACACCGATACTGATTCTTTACTGATGCAATACAAACCATTTGACGTTTACAGAGATATAGCTCAAATGTTAATTTATATGACACAAGCGATTACCCCAAGATCACGACTTACAGCACTACAAACAAAAAGGTGCTTGGTAAAATGAAAGATGAATGCGCGGGTGTGCCAATCATTGAATATGTAGGATTAAGACCAAATATGTCTTCTATTGTAAAGGATGGCGGCAACATACGAAGGGTAAAGGGTTAAAAATATGTCGTGGTAAACAGAGGCGAATGCGTCTGTCATGAAAACATAAAGAAACATGTGTAATCCAACAGTCCTCTCCTCATGGGAAATATGTTAGGAGTATGAACCATCATCTATACGGATTTTATGTAAACAAAATTTCTCTGTCACCTTTTGACTCCAAGCGCTGGATCAAGGACGATGGGATTCATACACTAGCTTTTGGTCATTTACCCCCTGCAGCAGACACCATCAGGAGGTAATTCTGTGTTCGGTGGTACAACGATATTCTTGCGCGTACAAATCCTCTTTTTATACTATTCAGATAATACAAATAGGTTTCCCTTGCTTCATACAGCACGCTCCTATCTATAATATCCAAAGACCAATGGATCATTGCTCTTCTTCGTCTCCGCCTTCCTAATTCCACCGGTTGATATAAATACGTACCCCAACATTGGGTGGTAATCGTTTTTCATTCATGTCTTGTAGGTGCGATGATTGCACCCTTACAGTTTTATTTTTTATGGCTCCGAAGGCTTCATTCCTATTAGCCGAGTGGGTTCATCATTCAACCTTGACAACATCTGGTAGACGGACAGTCCATTCTGAAGATCTAACATTTTTTTCCTCCGCATGCCCTCCAACAATATTTCTTGAGCATACTGATGACCAACCAAACGTTCGGCTAATGTTCTATTGAATCTTTCTACAATTCCTTGAGCTCTGTGTAGGCCCCTTTCACCTCTTCTTATTTCAACCTGATGCGAGTTCATTAATTTGTTTACCGTTCCAATGAATTCGCGATCAGGGTCAACTTGTAATAACTTAGGCCATTTCATTGGTCTCACGCTGTAAATTTTGAAAATGCATCGCACTTCTTTAGTTCCTTCGAAGTTACTGGTTCCGCTTCCCTTATAACGAGATGCGATATCTACTACTGTCAAAGCATTACTTATATATTTTGCGTCTTTTTGACCTACGAATGGTACACTGTCATGAGGAAGAAACATTAAATCCTGCTTGATGGGGTTTTTGATTGGGAATGTTAATGTCGAATTTAGGTCTTGGTACATTTCTCGGAGCGGGTAAATATATTGCCACATGGCTTGTTTTTTAACCATCTTTGCCACCTGTCCAAACACCCGCAGCTGAATTGCTAGCTTTTTTATAGCAGCAATGCCACTCAGTAACCATTGGGACTGTAATAAATTTTGGAAGAAAAAAAAAAAAAAAAAAAAGGGACATTTGTCGTTCCTTTTGAAAGACATGTTTTGTTATTATATAAGGAAATAAATTCTAATTACTACGAGTTATTGGTATACGAAGCAGTGTTAATGAAATGTTTAGAAAATTAAGTAGAATTAGCGATGTTGAGTATGAAACGTAGAAGGGAAATAGCTGAAAAAGGAGCTGGGGATATAAGACGAGACGATATTTGTCCTAAAACATAAAATTGAAATGGAAATCGTTAATGAAACTTATTTCATCTGCCCTAAATGTGGCGCCTTGCTAATAGGGATGAAGCTTATTTACCACTGCCAAATGGTTGGCATTTTAAACCATCAAAAAAGTTGAATTTCCGGAAAACATTTTAATGAAAGGCTCAGCGAAATTCTAGGGTATAAATACTAACAAAAGATGCATTGTTTTAAGCAGATACGTTGTACATTGTAACAAACATTCGTTGAAAATCTCGCCCAAGTTCTTTAAAAAGATACTAAAGACTTAGTTGTCCAATTACTATAAATACACACTCCTTCTTTATAGCGCTTACTGGTGATAAACATCCAAATATCAGGGAGTTAGTATGCCGAGCTTAATCATGTTTCGATATAATTAAAAAGTGAAGAGCTACGGTAGAGATCCATCCTGGGGCCCAATAATCCATCAATCCCTTATCTTATCTACCAAATATTTGATGTTATTTTACCGCCGGATGATATTGAAAACAGGCCCTATATTTCAACTTTATCAATTTGCCCGGTGAGCGCTCTTAAAAAAGAGATGAAGAATGGAATTTGTTTTGATTGGAACTAAAAAATCCGGTAAGTTACATTCCAGTAATATAATCCAACACCTACAATTGCCAGCGCAGTGTTTTGTATTTTAACCATGTCATCTTCCATGTAGAAAATCTGATAATTGCAGCTCGGGATATTTCAAGTTTTTCAGCGAGTTATAAATAATATTTTTGCATAGCTTCATCTACATTTTGAAAATTGTTTTTTTCTGCATGTCCTTGTTCCTTGTAATTTTGGATATAATAAATCAATGCGTTTCAAGGCGCTGTCCATTCCAAATATCCCGTTCGTATTGTAATTTTTCCATCTATATTATGTCGTTTGCGTTCTGCTCAATCCACTTAGTTGACTGGAAAAAGAAATTACTTCCATAGAATCAAGAGCAGTTGTTAGTGCACCTCCAACCATCATTGCTATTGCAGATGCCAGATATTATATTGTCTTTTTTTTTAAGCTGGTGGATTGACATTTATGTTGGCGGTAGAATGCCTTGTTTGTTAAGAGCTTGTTTAGTATCATGCTTATATAATACCTATTAACATTGTGCTTTCTTTGAGATTGAATTGACCCAATCAGCTGGATTCACCTTGAGAAGCTTTTAGCAAGCACTGAGGTTTGTCCACATAAGTCCACCAAGAACTGCTGAGTGGTAGGCACCATTGAAAATTGTGTTCACGTCCATATAATATAAAAATATTTTTAAAGAAAAAATTATGCCATATAACCACAAAAAGGATCGCCTACAGGTGGCTGGAATTTCTACCGCAGACACTTGTGGAGGTATTTGTGTAGACACTTGTGCAGGCACTTGTGCGGGCACTTGTGCGGACACTTGTACAGGCAACTTGTGCCCACCTGATTACAATATCCATACCAACAATAATTCCACCAGCAACCAAATCCCTCCTATAAATCCAATATTTGTATCTTGCGCGTGCTGCGCAGGGGAGTCATTCAAAATAGGTGCTTGCTGCACCGGTTCTAACTTTGGTTTTTCCTTATTGTTTCCTATTCCTTCTGGCAACCTCTTTCCTGTTCATCCGTTTGGATTTTATTTTTTGACTTTGGTGGGTCCAGTGTTGGAGGTACTACCCGTTCATTAACTACGGTATTGGTTTCTGTATCCATATATATTAAAAAACAATATATTTTTTTTGTTAAGAACTAGTTTAATCTGCTACAAGCTAATTGGGGATTTTGCTACATTGCTAGTTGAATTTTTGCTACATACTAGCCTGAATTTTGCTACATAGCTAGCTGAAGATTGCTACATAGCTAGTTTGATTTTGCTACATAGCTAGTTGATTTTGCTACAATAGCTAGTTTGAATTTTGCTACATAGCCCGCTCTTGCCCTTGCTTTACACATTTTGAATTTTTAGTTTTTGACTCCACTGTTGGGGGTTCGAAACTATATATTTTTCCTATTCCATTCTGCCAACTTCTTTTCTGCTCAATTGTTGAGTCTTTAATTTCACTGTTAAGGGCTCGAACACTATGATATGTTTTCAGTCTCCATATATTTAAAATATATTTTTTGTTAATAACTAGTTTAATCATGTTACTATTGCATTTGTTGATAACTAGCTTGATTTTTGTTTGCTAGCCTGTTGCGCAATAGCCTTGTGCTGCATATCATTTGCTGCATAGCATGTTGCTGCATGGGCCTGTTTGCGCATGGCCTGTTGCGGCATGGGCCTGTTGCTGCATGGTCTGCTGATCTGATTGCATAGGGCTGTTGATAATTAATGTTTGATTTCAAGCATATATAACATAATTACTAGCAGCGCACAGCTTTCAAAGTGCTAAAGGAAGTGTCCATACTCATGGTACAACTTGCATGTAAGTTAAGATAATGCCAATCAGGATTGACCTTGGTCTAGACCTTTGATTTAATTCACCTATATTATGTCTGCATCATCCGACCTTGGCTTACCATAGGACACATGAACTCACCACCTCTAGAGTAAAGCACAAATCATATGTGCTTTAAGTGCTTTTGTTATTTGGACCACCAAGAACGCTTCATATCTAAGCATATAGTTTTGCCATTTCTTTCATATCAAGATTTTCTTATCATTTGTGTTATATTGAACTTTCCTAAATAAAGTTTACTTCTACCACGCACCTGCTTGCATCAAGCGTTTTTTCATTTTTTCTGTAATTATTTTTTCTCCTGAGGGTCTCTCTCCTCTACTTGATTTAAAATATTTTCAATATCCATTATATATTGATTAACATTTTTTTTACTTGAAATATTTTAATAAATAACCAATCCGAAATTGTTATAATACAGATATTTGAGATCAGGCTTATAATCTGGCATAGTTCATTCAACATATACATCATTAAAAAAATTAAAACTACTAAGGTAAGAGTTATTTTTCAAAACTATACTTGTTTGTTGTTTCGGGTATCAAAATCATTTTGAGTGTTTATTCTTTGCCAACAAATCACGCATTTTCTCCTTTCTCAGTTATGGAATAACTCGTTTTCCTCGAAAGGGCTTTCCCAAAGGAATCCCTGGCTTTGCAGTAGAATAAAGCCAACCTTTTTATTTTGCTCTCTTAAGTCTGTTAATACTGAGTTGTATTTTTTTGTGTAGCACCCAATCTGAACAATTTAAATGTCTTCCATGAAAGCTAATTCTGGATAGCAATTCCTTTTCTTGTGTCATCCCCTTCTGCGAGGACAATCAGCAATCAGAAACCAACATGACTTTCATCAATTTTCCATAAGTATCAAAAAACATTTTTATGTAGCCTTCAAGGATCATCTGACCGCGGGAGTAATTCGTTAGGGTCAACTAAAAAGATATGTTCTGGATCGTTGAATAACCACGATGCTTTAAGTATGCTTTGTTATATCGCCATGTAGGGCAAACAATGATGATGTATTTGAAAAAATTTCTAGATTTTGTTTCAAGTAAATTCATAACAACGCGTCTTCCCCGATCCTGTTGATCCACAGATATTGCAGAGTGGCTTTTAGATACAAACATATATATAAAGAATTTAATACCCAGCACCTACCAACGTGAATTCCCAAAGTTTAGTTGGGGCATCAAATATAGTAACATAAGCAATCCAAATTACCAGCAGCTCTGCTTTCTTCTCACTTTCATTTGAATTGCTGCTAGCTCCTTCAATTTTTCGACCAGATCCATGCAGAGAGACATCTCATTAGTTCTCATAACAAGCCAAATATTTGCTACATACTATACTGAATTTTGCTACATTACTAGCTGAATTTTTGCTACAATAGCTAGCTGAATTTTGCTACATAATTAGCTGAAAATTTTGCTACTAGCCGCTGATATTGTGCTACTTTTGCTACTAGCCCTCTCTTTCCTGCCGTAACACATTTTGAATTTTTAGTTTTTGACTCCACTGTTGGGGTTTCGAATTACTATGATTTTTTTATTCTTTCCATTCTGCCAACTTCTTTTTCTTGCTCAATAATGTTTAGTCTTTAATTTCACTGTTAAGGGCTCGAAACCTACTGTGAATATTGTTTTTCAGTCTCCATATATTTAAAATAATATTTTTTTTTTGTTAATACCTGATTGAATATAATCATGTTACTATTGCCTTTGTTGATACTAGCTTGAATTTTGTTGCATGCCCTGTTTGCTGTCAGTAGCCTTTTGCTCGCCTAGCCTGGTTGCTGCATAGCGCCGTTGCTCCATTCCTGTGTGCTGCATGGCCTGTTTCTGCATGGTCTGCTGAGCGGATTTGGCAATAGGCTGTTGGATTATTAATTTGATCAGCAGATATACATCATTACTAGTAACAGCGCCCGCTTCAAGAGGTTGCTAGGAAATGCCCATACTCATAGGTACAAACTTGCATGTAAGTGAAGAAATGCCAAATCGAGAAATGGGCCTTGGTCAATATGCTTTGATTAATTCACCTATAGTATTACTGCCATATTGGGACCTTGGATTACCATAGGACACCCGATTTCACCACTCTAGAATGAACAGCATAACATGTGCCTTTTTACAGATGTCTTTTTACGGAGACCACCAAGACAGTAATACAGCTTCCTATCCTAGCATATAGTTTGTGCCATTTCCTTTTCATCAAGAATTTTTTCTATATCATTTGTGTTTTATGACTTTTCCTAATAAAGTTTACTTCTACCACCGACAACTGCTGCTGCGTGCATCAAGCGTTCTTTCATTTTTTCTTGTAATGTAGTTTGTTCTCCTGAGGTACTCCTCTAACTTGATTTAAAATATTTCATTTCAATATCAATATATATTTATTACTAGATTTTTTTACTGAAATATTTAATAAAAACCAAACCGAAATTGTTATAATCAACATATTTTGAATAAGGCTTTAATCTGGCATGTTCAATTTCAACATAATATCATTAAAAAAAATAAAACTACTAAGGTAAGAGTTATTTTTCAAAACTATACTTGTTGGTTGTTCGTGTTATCACAATCCGTTTGAGTGTTCATTCTTGGCCAACAAATCACGCATTTTCTTTTCTTCCTTTCAAGTGTGATGAATCTTTAACATCGTTTTTCTCTCGAAGGGCTTCCTCGTAAGAAGCCCTGTCTTTGCAGTAGAATACAGCCAACCATTTTATTTGCTCTCTTAAGTCTTTCAATACTGAGTTTCTATTTTTGTTTACGGACCCAAATCTTAACAATTTTTAAATGTCTTCCCACTGAAAGCAATTCGGATAGCAATTCTTTTTTCTTGGTATTTCCCTTCTGTGAAGGAACAATCATCAATTAGATAAAAACAGATGACTTTATCCCATTTTCCCAGTCTCTCAACAAATAGTTTTAAAATAATTGATCATTCAAAGGTATCATCTGATTTTGGTAATAATTCTTTAGGATCAACCACAAAGACATGTTCCTGATCATTAATCCCAAGGTTCGTTTTAAGTTATGCTTCATTTATCTCCATGGTGTGGCAAACAGGTAATTATCTTTGAGAAAAATTCGATAATTTTTTTCAAGTAACTTATAGCAAACTCAGTCTTTCCTTCCCCGATCCTGTTGATCCAGAGATAATGCAGAAGTGTACTTTTAGATACAAACATTATATATAAAGAAATTTAATTTTTTACATGTTTTGACCTCTAATGACTTTGTCGTGACTTTTAAAATTATTGGCATCATAAATATAGTAATAATAAGCATCTAAATTCACCGGCCGCACTCTGCTTTCTTCTCATTTCTATTGGATAGATTGGCTAGCTCCTTCCATTTTTTCGAACACTGCTCCAGCAGAGATCACATAGTAGTTCTCATCTCAAGCCAAAGGGCATATTTTGTAGTTTAGATAATCTGGTAAGGGTCTATATCCGTAATATTCAAGTTCTTTTGCACTTGCGTTTACAGTGCCGTGTTTTTCCATCGGCAAACTGCTTTTGGATTTCAGGAAAATGTTATGAAACTTTTGAGTCCTTATGCTATAGCTGGTTTGGATTCCCATCTAATGTTACTGATACATTTGTTTTTTTTTGTGTTATGTTGGGGGTTGTAGACTATTGTCTGTCTCTCTCAACGTATAATTGATTATCTGTGGTATCAACCCATAGAATTAAGGATTCCTTTCATAGATTTAGCTGTGGAGCCATTGTGATATTCCAATTGTCTTTGAATTATTCCAAATGACTTGTTTGTATGTCGGAACTATTCTGGCATACAATACTGTGTGTTTACCTTTGTAGTGAATTGTTTTATCAGGGTGGGGTGGCCATTACTAGGGGGTTATATTATATCGAATTCTAATGAATATCTGAAATTGAGATCAGCGTATCAGACCTTTACTAAGGTACTTTGCCATAATTGTTAAATGTCATCTCGTAGGATAATCTATCTTTAAGTTCGTGTTGGACTATGGCAGCGTGTGATGCTCGTAATTCAAAGTCAAGTGGAATGCAGAATACGTTAATCATATTGCCAGCCTTCGGTGCCAATGGCCACGTCTTTTGCTACAGTGCCTTTATCTCCTGCGTTAATTCTAATTTTTCGAACCGCTTCAGACTGAATACCTTGATACACGGCATTTTCACGTTCTTTAGTTGATTTCGCATAGGTCCGTGGTATGTGAGAAACACGTCACTGTCATTCAACGTAAACACCAGATGACCTTCTAATTTTACTTCAAGTTTGCTAACAATTGCTCTTCCTAGTTTATTTACTATAGTTTCTGTTTGCATCATTGTCTGCAGTAAGATCTATTTTGATGATATTTTGAAGTCCGGTCACCTTATGACTCATTCTTTCTCTAGGTCTGAAATCTAACCGGTAGTATTCCATTTCTTTCATCAATTGTGCTTTGTACATGTGTGTTGTACAAAGTACGCGTTCTAAACCTTTAATTTTCCTTTTGGTTTTCTAAGCTTCTGTATGGGTTAAGTTATGTCCATATTCTGTACTCATTTGTATATATTTAATATCTAGTATTTTTTAAAATAAATGCATACTTTGATCCTGTATAGAATGAATTGAAATGTGATCTTTTTATGAAGATCCTGGTTGAGGAGGATCCTTTTGATAATCTCAAATATGACGATGATTTTACTGATGAAACATCGTTTGGCGGCTTACCAAATGTACCCGAAAATAGGGGTGGACCTATAGAATGTAAGGAAATTTCACGAGCTAAAATAAATTTTAGTGTATCAGTCCAAACAAAAGGAATGGGATTAGATTCAGAGTGTCACCTCTCAAATATACAGCAGTTTTTAAGGATAGATGAAAATACTAAACAGCTTTATGTTTATTTATACTGGAATGGCGGAGAATTTAAGACTGACAATTCTAACAACCCAAATCAATTCTCCTTGAGAGCTAGTACTATCCCAGAGAGAGCTTCACTAAAGGAGTAGGGGGGTGTTGGATTTGTTAGAGATGTTCTTGGAGTTAAAAATTACGGGTCTGGGGCTTGACAAAGGAATAACCACTCGAACAACGCCAATCATTAAACGAAATAAGCATGATTTAAAAGCACAAGCCCAATTTTTCCTCCAGAAACTTATAGAATGAACAAGATATACTAAATGTGAAGAAAAACTGGAAAAAGTTATCAACAGATGCACTAAACCGATTGGGCTCATGGTCCTGAGGCATCATTACCAGACCGCGAAATTAGCCGGATTAGCTCGTTCCCAGTAAAAATATGAGACAAGTGTTAACCATTTAATCGGTGAAAGAGAAAGTTTAAAAGCAAAGTAAGAGAATTACACGGTGCTAGAAAGATGAACACACCTTTCTGAGTTTTGAAGAACAGAAGAATTGCAGACTTCAGAGGAAAAATAAATTTTGGATAGGGAATTCAAGAGTACGATGGCAAATTTAGAAGTCAATTGAGCGAGGTTCATACAGTCCATAGCACAAGTATGTTAAATGAATATATTACAGTAGGTGTGAACGTGTTCGCACTTTATTTAAAGAACAAGGTATTACTAGTTTATCAAGTATATCTGCTTTGAGTATGGCTATTGCTGCTCATTAGGAAGGGAATTCTGTTAGCATACAAAAATGCAGCTTCGCATTACACTAAACCCGATCTCAGGTGCCAAATAACCTAAACGCAGGATACGGAAAAACCCGTGTCCAGACCAGTCCACACGAAAACTGTAAGCGAATGGAAAACGATCAACGCTTAAAAATATCAACACTATTATTAAAAATACTTATAAGATGTTAGTGCTTTACCAGATCATTGGTATATTGTTAGTTTTCTGTTAAATCTGCATCCAGCCTGTTGTTGGATTAATTGCTGAACTATTTTGGAACTAGTGGTTGCTTTCAGCAAGGATTGTATAATTATGTTATGTTCAAAACCATATCAAAGAACCGATAGTTATTCCACCTAGTGATGTAAAATTGTTTGTTTTCATCTCATTTGTTAGTTGTATCATTTATTTTTTTATGCATCTTGTCCCCTGAGGTGTCATCACCTTGCACAGGGGCAAATCTGGGGCTGCGGTGTATCAAAATCAGCTTGCACTGGGGTAGAGAGTCTTGAACCGGGGGCGGTGATCAAAGTCAGGGGGTAAATCTTGTGTCGAAGGTATATTCAATTCCATCTGGGGGATGATTTACGGTTTCTTGAGCACTTGGATGTTCTTCATTTACTCAGCATTATTGCCCCAGTTGTAAATTGGATTATAGCGATTAACGAGTAAATTTTTATAACCGTTAATAGTACCAATATCAAGTCCATATCACTTGGATATCATCTAAAGATCTAACCCAAATTTTTAAAAAAAATAAAACATAATCTCTTTTGAACGGGCAATTGCAATGTTAACCAGCGGGTGATCTCTTTCTATTGAACTTGGTAAATCAATGTCGGAATTAATTACATCTTCACCATTGGCTATAAATTGTTATTGAGCATCAAAAGCTTTGCCTATCCCCAAAATGGTTGATTTCTCGTCTGACAGATTGTGCCCCTAATATATCCCATACGTAAGGTTCTTAAGAATCGTTTATATTCGCGTTAGATGCCTGCCTGTGTGAATACTTTACTTTTATCTAATACAACTTCCACAGCATCCATTGGCGAATCTTGTAAGTCGTCAAAGTATTTGCTCAATATATTCAATTTATATGGTGTGATGGTCCGGATAGCCAAAGGACCTCGCGGATAAGGAGAGAGGAGGGGCCCTCTTTAATTCATAATCGTTATATTTCACCATCATTTTGCTTGGTGTTTGACACCATACTATTATCATATTACGCAAGGTGTTTTTTTTATCCCCCAAATACATTTATCAAGAAAATGAGAAAATCTAGAAAACTTCAGGGCCTGCGCTCTGGAAAAAGCAAAGCTTAGAGCATGCCTCCATTTCAATGACCGATTGATTACTATATTAAGAAAAGGAAGAGGTTGCATAGCTGCCCTTTGTCAGGAGCTTGTAAGTGACACTATGATAGATCTTTTGTCCCTCATAGCTACAAAGGAAAAGAGGCTACATAGGCAGCCCTTTATAATAATAACCCCAAATACCATATATAGCTTTATGCTGCTAAGATTTGGGTTATCTACCGTCTTCATACCAAGCAGAATCTGGAATACAACACAATGCTATTGTACCCCGCGATTATATCCTGAGCAAGTGTAACTACACTATGACAATAAAATTACAATTCCCGGTGGCGCAGTTCAATAGCTTTCATTCACCATGGTATTCGCAAATACCTCCCTGTACGTAGTGTTATTTAATATACCGCAGAACGTGCATGGTCCGACTGTTGTTAACATTATTTGCTATCCAAGGCTCTTGAACAGAGCCCTTGTAGATTAGCATGCCTTGAACCATATAGTGATATGGGATGGTTGTGTATGTTAAAAAGTGTCGTTGTTTGTTTTGGGCAATTCCATTTATTGTTTCCGGCCCCCCAGAAAACAAAATGCAAAAATGAGGTCTTGTCCATCCCAAGAACCAGTACGTCACTCACCTATTATTTGCTAAATAATATAGCGCACAATCTTTGCAACTGCGCATTGTGTTCTTAGGGTGGAAAGGCTTCAAATAGTGGAAATTTTGAATTGTCCATTGCAGCCTGTATTATAATTTTACATAAAACCGACCATGACTTTTGGGAATTTATGTAAAGTGTGATTTTATGACTAACCAGTAAAAGGGAAACTGTGAGCATCGCTCTATTATGGCAAACCAACGTTTCAGTTCATCATCCGTTCTCTGAAAACTAATCATCATAAGGGCGCCATTATTCCTTATCTCGGCCGATGTCCTTTAATACACCCCCGAATAAGGTACATCACAGTCAAATTGCTTTTGTGGTCGTAATTAAACCTTTTTTCTAATACTTGTTTCTTTTTCTTTGGTCATTCTCATATTGATGAATGAAATACGTTTTATGAATTTATAGTAGCGAACGGCGCCCATGCCTTGTGAGGGGGCTAAAATTTTTTGTCTAAAAATCAGCTTCAGGGAAATGCCAATTCAGAACAAATTGCTTTCAAATATTATAAATTAATTCCATGTTTAGAGGTATTAAATGATTCATCGGTTGTTAAGGGCATGCATTTCGGTAGAATTCGACGATTTGATAGATAGAAGCTGAAATCGAAGTACACTTCTAATCATT
>JAMKCH010046495.1:0-21210 GCA_023653785.1 Ophioderma brevispina
GGGGGTAAAGGCTCAGAATGCTCCGATCCTTTCCAAAGTGTATCAAATTGTCGTCTCGTTGTGTATAAATGAAAAAGAATATTTGTTGCTTCCAACGAAAGTGTACATATGTCGTGTCCAGACTCATCAATTCAATGATATTAATTATCTAGCTTTTTTTTTGTGTTCTACTGATGCGCTTGATGAGATGTTTCGCGCCATTATATAACAAAGCACTCTTCCACAAAAAATTGATACGGGGAATCAAAAATAAGTCATATTTTAGCCATATTTTAAAAAAGTTTTCTATGAATTTTGCTCACATCGTCAGTATAATAGAAGGGGGCTCATTTGAGAGATTCAACATTGAATTTTTTTCTGAAAGGCATGTATGCCAGATGGTTCTTTTCGCTTTTTGAGACAGATTGCGCAGGTCACAAATTTTGCATATCTTTTTCTAGATGAGCTAGAGTCGCCAAACTTAGGTCTATTGTAGGAGGAGGACAAGCCTCTACTACAGTAAATTCATTCCCCATGGTCTCTCCTGGGTCTGACAACGAGGTGTGGAAGTGTCAAAAAAGGTAAATATTCAAACAGAAGGTTTGCCATATTTGTTTTTCTAGATGATCAAGAATGTCCAAAAAACTTATATATGTAGGGAGGGCACAAGCCCCTACTAACCACCATTAATTCATCTCCCAGGGTCCGTCCCTGGGGCTGACCGAGAAGGTGGGGAAGTGTCAAAAAGGTCAATATTTCACAAGAAGGTCAACATTTGCCATATCTTTTTTTTTTTAGATGAGGCAAGAGTAGCCAAACTTACGTAATTGTAGGAGGGCAGACAGAGACCCTACGACAGGGATGTGGGGAAATGTCAAAACGGTCTAACTTTAGAGCAAAAGGTCAACATTGGGCCTTATCCGTTTACAGATGACCTAGTTATTCTTCCCATGATACTGTGTTATTAAGTATGGGCCGTATTGCCATGTGTTGTATAGGTTGTATGGCCACATGTGTGTGTAGGTCTGCATGCGAGTAGATGTCTAGGTGTGAAGTATCAAAGATGCATATGAGGATCAAGTCCATGCAACTGTCCACTTAGTCTGCCTGTATTGGAGGTATCCAAGCTCACTTCTGAACTATACAGATACAATGACCCATATTATTAAACCACCCAGAGCTGCACATAACTTGGGAAGAAAAAGCATGGCGGTGTACTATTTTTTGTGAAAGTTTTTCGTGCGATAAATTTTAACGTTACCACGAATATGTTTTTTTCTTCAAAACAATAAAAAAAATAAAAAAAATAAAAAAGTGTTTAGAAAGTGAAGGCAAGGTGGTGTTAGAGGGTAAATGTTTAGCAAATTAAACATTTTGGGGTTTAGAAATGAAACACATGGCGTTTAGAAATTAAACATTTGGTGTTTAGAAATTAAACAGTGGTGTTTAGATATTTGACAGGTTTAGAGATTAACGGCTTCTGAACGTTTTAATCTTTTGGACTGATTATGAGGCAAGTTATTTCAGAATGAAGTAGATCTATCATCTAGAGATGCCAATGTGGAATATTCCATGTTCAAATAGGTGGTATTCATATTGGGGAAAACATATAATCATGTGCTAGGAGAGAGGGGGTTAATAAATATAAACTATTGGGAACCTGAAGGCATTTGGGGATGATTATAACAGAGAACATTTTAGATGCATTACCGAAGAAGGATATAAGTGTTGTTTTTTGTATCGGACCCGATGTTACCTTTTGGTGTGAGATGGTTTCAAACTTGCTTGTGGATTAAAGAATGTGGAACAATCAAGGAATCCTCAAATTCCATACCCCATAATACAGTGTGTCAAATTATCCAAAAATAGATGGATGAGTGAAAAAAGGCTCCATCCAAGGGGCTTTGCTATGGGCCCCCTACTGTTTATTGTCCTATTGACAATGGTTATTGTATGCTAACTAATAGATACAATTTAAATATTTTGCTTTCTGCATGGACAGAGTTTAGTTATAATCCAAAAAATGTTTGTTAAATGTAATGAGAAAAAAATCAGCCCAAGTTGATTTCTTCTTACATGACTTGTTGTCAATATATTTTATTAGGTATGTGGTAAGGACCGTGTAAGTAGATTGGATAGGTGGGCTGTAAGGACTGACAAAATAGAAAGGAAATATATCAGAGAAAGTGAGAGTATGAGAGTGAGGGGGGTGAGCGGGGCAGTCGACCTTTGCGGTATGGATATGGTGGCCCGTCTCCGGCTAGGGACACTGATTGTCTTTTAATAGAGCCTTGGAGGAAAAGATTGGAGGAACCTTCATGTTTGGAACTAATATTCGGCTCAAATTAGATTCTCAGAAAAAGGTTAGGAGTATAAGAGTGAGAGAGCGAGAGACCCGGGGTGGGCACCTGGTAGGGATGTATCGCCCGACTTTTGAAACTTAGGGACTTGGGAATGATTTAGTAAATGATTTGGAGAAAAATTATGCAGTCTTTAGACCTCAACATTTCGGCTCAAAAATTAAGCTCGAGGTATGTAACCACAATTTCCCAAAAGGGACCTCGAGTATGCTTCAACTGGAAGTATTTGTAAACTTCAGTGCTGAAGGGGCAGTTGAAAATGGGGTGCTGGAAAGGAGAACTGAGTTTGGAAAGAGAACCATGGGGAAATTGGAGAGTGGGACCTCCTAGGGTAATGGGAAGGGAAATCTGGGTAGTTCAGAAAAGATTATGAGTTAGTTGTAAAGAGATAAATTAGTATTTGAAATCCACCATATTTAGATGGAAAAGGGAACTTTCGAGTATTTGGTTCTGGGGTTGGAGGTAGTGCCAAGAAGTCATGGTGGTCCTGGGTTAGTTGGGAAAGGCACCTGCCCCCCTCCTGTTTTTGATAAGGAATCATCCCTATTTTTGAACTTTGAAAAAATGGCAAACAACAGGGACATCCTGATTTCTGAAATTTCAAACAAATCTAGAAATAATTGCAGAAAAGGCCGAATATTTTATGGCTCCTGAAGCACGTCCTGCAGCTTAAAAAACACTAAAACCCAGTAACTTCAGGGGACTTTGCCCGTGTATCCGCTAGAGGGCCCTAAGTGGATCAGAAATAAACACCACCATAAGCCGGCTTTTGTAATAGGTGTTCGTGGTTTTACAAATACATTCTGATTTTTTGGGTTCTCAATGTTGGAAGGTAATGAAAGGGCAACTGTGTGAGATGGAATCTTAGTTAACTTGAGAAGGCTGCTCGGTGGAGCAGCTGGGAAGGGGCTCTGCGAAGATGAAAGGGATCTTGGGTAGTGGCGGAACGGACACTGTTTGCAGTTAGGACCTTGGACTCTGGGGAGGTATTAAGTGGACCCGTTATAGTTACAAAGGGGCGGGGGTGGTGAGAGGGCCCTAGTAGGTAAAAAAAGCGTACTAATACGAAGAGTCACGTTGCATAGATGGGTCCCGAACGGAACCTAACAACTTAACCTTGGTACCACTACTGCAAATCGCGAAAGCGAGAACCGAGCGAAATTCTAGGTTCTACTTGAGTTGAGCTGCACAGATAATTACAAATGGCACAATATGGGTTTGGTCGCATATGCATACCTACGAATCCAATTTACACAGCTGTGCATTTACACAAGCACGAGATTAGTAAATGATATGAACAGAATAGGTACAGATTGACACCCTCTTTAAAAGTTACCACGGCTTTGCATGCTGCCATTTTGTTTTTAATTTATGATAGGCAAACGGCAACGAGTTGCAACATTTTGGAGATATCAAACAAAAAAGGGCGTATTCGAGGTTATTTTTAGATGTCGCAGGAGTCGCTTTTTCAAAACAACACTATTCGTTGGCTTTGTCTAAATTGGTATGTAGAGTATGACCAACTGCATTTGCTTTGAAATCAAATTAAAATGGAAGTCGTGGACGACTACAGTTATAACACGCTATACAAACTAGAATAAGTGTATTTCGTTACAATGAGTTAAACTTAGAATATTTCTGATTATTTAATACAAAACAGCATAGCAGAAGTTTTTAGGAGGGTTTATAAGTACTTGGATTTGGATAATACGAGTGTGTGCTAGTTTTACCACATTCCGAAATTTTTGTTTGCGATTTGTGGTCAAAAGTGGGTATTCTAGTCGTATCGTTATGGTTACCTACGATACAAGATAAATATGGAAGAGCCTTATTGTTCCTGATCTGTACAATACTTCATGTTGCTTTAGAATACAGTTGGGGTTTTTTTTAAATAAATATAAGGAAATTTGACTCTCAGAAAGATACATAAAACCATGTGAAATCAGGTAGTTTTGGCAAATTTGCAACATTTTACAAAAAAAGGTCACTTTAATTAATTAATGCCATCTATTGTGTCTTAAACAAAATCGTCATTCAAACATTGTGAATCAATGTGGTAGAGACATATTGGGTCATCCCATACATAATTTTGTATAAATGATTATAATACATTACTGACGCTATAAAAAGTACAGATTTGGTCTGGCATACCACGAATAGTCCAAAGCGTTATATCGAATACTGTCATGGTACATACGCTGTAGCCTGCATGAAGTATGTACCAAATTGACCCCGTGAGTATAAAGTGAATTGTTGGTGATGAAACAGTTAAGTGCTTCCGAAACAAACCTAGGTTTATCATATTTTGATCCACTAGTATGTCATTTCTCTTAAAATAATGTAATTTAACGAATTATATATACAAATTTAAAATTAAATTTTGTATCATTTTGAAGTTTGTTTGGAAAACAGTTTATCAATAAGAATTTGACCGCTATTTTAAACATGCAAGCTCCAAACTGAAAGAGTAGACATTGCAAAATAGATCCCGTACCTACGAATACAGGGATTGCTTGCCCATATTATGAATAAGCGTAGGTGTATCTATTTTTAACTATCCCGCTAAGTTGCCTTTCACCAATTTGATGAATAAACTTACTGAACATGATCCAAATAGGATCTTTAGCACATTTTTACACAAATTTGAGAGATCGTGTTGATCAAATTATAGAGATGACCAAAAATCTTTTGAGATGAGCGTACTTCTTTCTTACATGGGTGGTTACAGTCTACGTAGAAAACACAAAATTGGAATATTTACCATGAGTTTAGATCAGTTATATCTAGATTTAGATAATGGATATTCGTAACCCAGGTTTTGGTATCATATTAATCGTACACCTAGGAAGTTATTCTCAATATATGATGGCACTTTCGATTCTGCTAAGGCAAATATGTCTACAATCAAGTGGGTGGGTAAAGTGAAACAAAAATGGCATGAAGCATGTTATTTGGACCGCAAAAATCCCCGTTGTACACTTTCGTGGGAGGACTCGCACCATGTATATGTTCAAGTAATTTCTTGCCATAATTATAGGGCTCATTAAGACAGGATGCTACATGGTATATGGGAGGTCACAAGCCACTGCCCATAAGGTCATATCGAAGATGTAGTGTAGATCGTGTGAATGAGCATTTTTGCCATTAATATGACAATACAGCATGTATAAGTAAGTTGGAATTAGTTTAATTGAAACCGTACTGTTGAAACTTTTACCCCAAGATGACCTGAAACCCAATTGGCCTTAGCCCACTAAAATGTTAGTTCAAAAGTTAGATAAACGACATTTTTTATTCAGCGGTACTAGAAGAATACAATAGTCCATAAATTTAGCTTAATTGAAAATCTTTTTATTTTTTTCCCATGTATAAATTCACCCCTTGTTTCTTGGGAATTTTGGTATGTGGACTCTATAGACAACATTAGGAAACTATCCTAAAATAGGCTCTGACCTACTTCTTTTCGCCTTCTGGCTCCCTGCACTCCTCTGCACGGACCTAAAATTCAAGATTCTAGTACATGCATGTTTGGTGTTTTAGACCTTATTTACAAAGTTTCCTTACATGACATGCACATACGTCTATGCGGGATTGAAAAGGGATGTCCCTTTCTCCAGGTTAGCACACAACGGTTCAGATGTAAAGTTTGGACCTGTATTTTGGATGGGTACAAGTACATATAAGGGATAAATACGAATAATGGCATGTTTTAACAAAAGGCTGCAAATTCCTTTTTGGATTTGTGTCTTCTCAGACGTTACAGGTAGGAATAAAATATTTTAGGTCATTAGTTGGTTCTAAGGATACGAGACTTCTGTAACGAGCATATAGAGGAGTGGATGCTAGTCTTAGAGCTATACATTAGATACAGTGTCTCATATTTGAGAGATTATTGCAATGGATTGTAAGGAGCCGCGTCTCTGAGGATCCTTTGTAGCGATATTTATGTTTAAAACGTAGCTCTCTTCTTGATACCTGTTATGTTGGAAAGCCCCTTTCACCAAAAAAGCGGCCTGCATATAATAAAAACAACATAAAAGGTGGATCTTCCTTTACAGGCGTATTCTTGCTTGCTAAGTTGGTTTACTGTGGCATGTTTGCCGATAAAGCGGATAGAAAGAACAATGTAATAGGCTTGTGAAATAGAATCCTGTATGCCTTTATTTTGTGTTTGTAGACCAAAGAATTGAAGCAGGCTCCCATGATTGAGTCGGTAAATTGTATGGAGCCACTTCCACGGGAAATATTTCAATTCCCAACCGCTGCCTGATCAGATGATAAGGTGCTCATATATGATATTTTCCTCGAGCTTGGCCTGGAACACGTTTAGTATGAACGTAAAAAGCTGTAAAACTCTAACTCTTACTAACTAATAATAGAGTAGTATATTCTTCTGTGTCAAGCAGAATGCTCGATTAAAATACCTTATACATTAAAGTTGAAAAGAAGCTGGGTATAATGTAATTAATCCATGTCTGTTTAACCTTAAGAATCATGCATCGGCGTGTATGACTTATTATGATGAAAAAAATATATTTGGACTGGATGGAACGGTGGAAGGAAGCTGGAGTGTATAGGCAAGGCGCGAACGTTAGTTTCCCGATTTTATTTCCGTGCTCGTCTAGGAGCCCGCGGACGATGATCCCTGCCGGACTATAGTTACTTTCACACCGGCACACTTTGAAAAATGCGCCAACCACAAGAGTTTCCCCCAAAAAGTGATATTTTTGCACGGTTGTAAAGCTTTTATATATATCAACCCAGAATGAACTGATTAAGACCAAATCAGCACCCTTAGGGACCGTTCATTAAAGACAATATTAGCACATTTTTCGAAGAGCGACACCAAATTTCAAAATTGATATGTGTGCACGTACGTTTGGTAATGCCTAGGAAACTATTACCTTGCGAACGAGAATGCTAAAAAATGCGTATTTAACACAAAACAAGCGATGTTGTAATTAAACTTGGGGATCCCAGGAGTGACTTAACGCAGAGTGAAATGCTACGTTTATGTCCTCCATGATGAAATAGTGCCACTCGAGGAAAATAACTCAATTGACTTGTTCGAACTATTAAAACAACTAATGGATGAGGTAGACCGTACATGGCGCTATTTCCCGGCTATGCACATTGGAAGGGCCGTTTCCAGCGGCGTTAATTATTATCGGGGATCCCCGCTAATAATTATTCTAGTAAAAATGACCTTCGTTGTGACACATAGAATTCGAGGCTTAACCATTCACAGGTATCAATTACCAATGCAACCAATGAAATATTTTTAATGGAAATTTCCAAATTTTGAAAAATTGGGGGCGCTCTTCAAAAAAAAATGATGCAATATTGCTTCCGCGGGAGGGGTGCTGGGCGGCATTTCCAAGTCGGTTGGAAAAAAATTACCAAACCCCCCTAGTACCACAAGGTAAAATTACAAACCCCCTACTGCCACATGAAAATACACAACCCCCCCCCTGCATAGAGTTCATATCACATATATTAATTATAGGCCTTATGCTTAAATCCTGTTAAATGTGGTGTCACTTGTTCACACAAGATGTTACAGGAAAAGAAGTTAAATGACTGCTCTTTGCCATTTTATTTAATTTCAATTTCTTCAAAAAGGCCCGGGGAAGAAAAGGCAAACCAGTTTTCATAACAACAAAAAAAGTTCAAAGTTCAATCAAATATTATCCACTCCACAATGAGTAATGGCACTAATATATGTCCGTCCTGTCTTCACCTTGGGAAAGTCTTCCCAGATCCGTAAGGATTGTTATTGTATTCATTCATCCATCCATATCCTATTCCCAAGATCTTCTGTTTATTTTCTTCATCCTTCATCCTTGTGCTAACCGTGCTGCAGACATCGCCCTCTTCCTCACTTCCATTATCACTTCACTTGGGTATTCAATCTTTGTCTGACATAATCTCTCGATCTTGCTGCAGTGGCGTAATTTCTTTTTGACATATTGGGGGGTGATGAAAATTTATTGAATGAATGAAACATGTTTGCTGAAAAGATCTATTACTAGTACATATGGCGCGAAGCGCGCTAACAATTTGCCATTAGGAAGCGAAAATCTGAATGAAAGTAATTGAATAGAACAAAATGCGCACGGCGCTCGCGGGGGCATTAACAATTTTTACCCTATTATGGTAAATATGAGGTTCTGTTTGGTTCAAAAACGGACATTGAACAGGCATCAACATTGGGGGGATGATCCTCTTGACCATCCCCCGTCAAAATGTGGGCCTATGCTGCCTGTAGACATGCGACAATAACCCTTCTGATCTTGGCTTCCTTGTTTCATATAGTGGGTATTTATGATGTTGAAGATATTTGTTCACTCATGAACTCGCAGCTTTCCAATTATACTCACTTGTTCTACACGTTGTCCCCATTCGTATCATGATATCATTATTTTGAATTTTTTCGTTTTTTTGTTTATTTCTAAATTTCATGAAATCTACTTTATTTCAAGTTCAGTATGATCTATTACTATGTAGTCATCAATTATGTTTTTTGACTATTAATCTTGTTATGCTTTCATGTCTCTAAAGATGACGCTTTTCGTCCAAACATCATACTTCAATTGGCATTGCGGATGGAAGTTGTCTGGCTTCCTTTTTAGCACTGTCTTAAAGCAATATGTTAACAGCAGCAAATGTATCAGTCTTTTCGGTTTTGTTGCTCGTATACACACGGCATTAGGTAATGGGCTGTTGTGGTGGTGTCAGGAGTCTTCAGCTAGTGTGTGATCGGGGCCGGTGGTATCCATGATACCGGCCGAGTCTTTTAGGTCAGAAGTCTATGATTTAACACGTGGGTGTGTGTCTTTGGTTTGCATTCTTGCTAGGAAGGATACAAATTTTACGTGACCCCCCCATCCATACAAAAAAATTACATGGACCCCCTATGGAGACAATAAAAATTACTGATAGCCCACCCCCCCCCCCCTATATCCCAGCCCCTCCCCCCCCCCCTCCCTTGCGATTGATGAGCGGTCCCTATGGGTAAACCGAAAGATTTTATAATGATCCGGCGACTTTATTAGCAGACGACGGGGAAAGGCGTTAGAACACAAGAAAGCACACGCAGGAGTTGATTTCCGGGCATGCACCTAAAATTGACGATCTTGACTTGTGGTTTATATCGAGGAGTACGGAGTCCATGATATTCACCCAAACTTAAAGTAGCCTACAAATTACCTGGATGTTAAGGGCAATTTCGTCCCCCACGACGTAACAAAATTAGATTTTGTTTCGAACACTTGGACAAGTTGTTAGAAGGTGTGCCTAATATTACGTGCAGATTTGATCCACCTAGAAGAAGAACTTCGCAATTTGGGATTTATCTCCGTAATGGAAGAAATTTCAACCACAGTGGCCTACGGGGCGTCGCGTGATAAAACTTTCCGCCATAAAATACAAACTTGGTAAAGCAGAAAGAAAGTGGGGGAAAGAAAAGGAACAAGCAGAAAGGGAGGGAAAGAAAAAAAAGAGAGGAAGGAAGAATGAGATGTAAAGGGAAATACAGATGGACGTTGATATGTGTGTAATGTTCAAATATTAGTTTCCAAAAGTAGGGGCAGCTCTCAAAAAAATGTGCTAATATTGCTTACTGAGGGAGGGGTGCTGGGAGAATTTTTCCAAGTTGGTTTTGGAAAAATTACGCAACCCCCCTATACCACATTTAAAATTACACAACCCCCCCTACTACTGACTGCCACATAAATTTACACACCCCCCCCCCCTTGCATAGAGTTTCATATCACCTATATTAATTATAGGCTTATGCTTAACTCCTGTTAAATGGTGGTGTTCCTGTTCCCACAAGATGTTACAGGCCAAGAATTAAATGGATCTGATGCTTGGCTTCATTTTATTTCAATTTCATATTTCTTCAAAAAGGCCCGGGAAAAGGCAAACCCGTTTTCATAACAACCAAAAGGAGTCAAAGTCAATCAAATATGTATCCCATTCCAAAATAGTAATTGCACTTAATAATGTCCGACTGTCCTGTCCTCACCTTGAAAGTCTTTCCATATCATGTAAGGAATTTTTATTGTATTCATTCATCCATCCATATCACTATTAATATCTTCTGTTTTTTCGTTCTTCACCTCCTCATCACTGTGCTAACCGTGGCTGCAGACATCGCCCCTTCCCCACTTCCTCACTTCCCACTCACTAACTTTCACTTGAGTATTCAAATCTTTGTCTGAAATATCTCGATCTGCTGCCATTGTCGTAAATTTCTTTTTGACATTGGGGGTTGATGAAATTTATGATGAAACAGTGTTTGCTGAAAAGATCTATTACTAGTACATATGCGCGCGAAACGCCTAACAATTTTGCCCTTTGGAAGCTAAAATCCTGACTGAATGTAATTGTAATTAGAACAAAATCGCATCACGGAGCTCGCGGGCATTTAACAATTTTTAAACTTTATGGTAAAATATGAGGTTATTTTTGATCAAAACGGATGCACAAAAGGCATCAACATTAGGGGGGATGATCCATATTGACCATCCCCCTCGTCAAAATGCTGGGCCTTGCTGCTTTAGACATGGACAATAACCCTTCTTCTGATCTTGTCTTCCTTGTTTCCTATAGTGGGTAATTTATGATGTTGAAGATATTTTTCAATTCATGAACTAGCAGCTTTCCAATTATACTCCCTTGTTCTATCCAAGTTGTCCCCATTCGTATTCATGATATTTCTTATTTTGAATATTCGTTTTCTCCCCTTTGTCGCCCATTTCTCTCATTTCTTTCTTTTTCAAGTTCAGGATGTATCTCTTACTATGTTTTCATCAATTATGTTTTTTTGACTATTTTTCTGTATGCTTTCAATGTCCTCTAAAGATGAACGTTTTTCGCCAAACATCATCTTCAAATTGGCATTGCGGATGTAAGTTGTCGGCTTCCTTTTAGCACGTCTCATTCCCCATAATATGTTAACAGCAGCCAAATGTATCAGTCTTTTAGGTTTTGTTTGCTCGTATCCACAATCATTGGTAATGGTTTGTGGTTGTGTGTCCAGGATTTATCATCTAGTGTGCATTGATCCGGGGCCGGTGTATCCATGATACGGACAGTCTTTTAGGTCATAAGTCCTATGATTTGACACGTGTGTTGTGTATTTTGGTTTTTGCTTTTCTTTTCTTAGGAAGGATACAATTTTACATGACCCCCCCTACTCCATACAAAAAAATTACATGACCCCCTATTTGGCCAATCAAAATTACTACCCCCCCCCCCCCCCCCCTATATTTTCCCAGCCCCCTCCCGCCCCGCCCCTCCCTTGGTGCGTTGATGAGCGCGGTCCCTATGGGTAACAGAAACAATTTTATAATGACTCCGGCGCTTTTATTAAGTCAGACGACGGAAATGCGTTTAAAATCAAGAAAGCACACCCCGGATTTTTTGTCCAGTGCATGCACCTAATTTAACCATCTGTGGATCTTGTGGTTTTAATATCGCTGAGTACGAGTCCTATGATATTCACCAAACTTAAAGTTAGCCTACAAATTACCTGGATTTTTTTTAAATAATTAATACTTAACAACATTAGATTTTGGTCCTTCTGAACCGTTGGCCCAAGTTAAGAAGTGGTGCCTAATATTCGTGCAGATTTGATCCACCGAAAAAATTCGCACTTTTGTATTTTCTCTCCGTAAATGGGAAGAAATTTACAACACAGTGGCCACGGGCAGCGTGATACGAACGTGCGCCCATAACATCAAAACTTAGGTAAAGCAGAAAAGTGGAAAAGGACAGCAGAAAGGGAGGAAAGAAAAGAGAGGAGAAGGAATAATTGAGATGTAAAGGGAAAGACAAATGGACGTTGATATGTGTGTAATGTTCAATATTAGATTCCCAAAAGTAGGGTCAATCCATATGAAATGGATATGGGCGTAATACTGGCGCTTCGAACCACACAATATAGGCATTCGGTGACAGAGGACAAAAAAGGAAGGGGTCTTTGGGTGAGAGACAACCGAAATGCCCCAAAATAAGGGGTTTTTCGGATGACAAATCTCTGCATAATTTTCCCAAAAATTGTGTCTTTATAAAAAAAATTTCCCCCCAAAAAAACCCACCCAAAATAGGGTCTTTGAGTGAAATTTGCAAAAATTTCCCCCCAATAGGGGGTCTTGGGTGACCGCGATGCTGAAAATGGGGGTTTAATCAGCCTTACACCTTCCATGATGGAGTGCCCCCCCCCGGCACTTAAATCAGTTTTATATTTTAAATAAATTAAAAAGTTAATATCTGATCGCCAACTGCTTTTTATGCATGCAACATTGACAAGTGGAAGGTTTTACGTATAAATCAAGCGATTAATCGAGCAAGTCAAACAAAATTTAGGAATGCTGTATATAGGGTAAGACACTTGCAAAAAACGACAGTAAGAACTGGCAACCGCCAAGTTCAAATTATGACTAGGAACGCCCGACTGAGTTTTATTCCGGTCCCAGGTGTCCAGCTAACTTGCATACTGATTATTGGGAAATGCCATCAATTGTAAATTTGTGAAGTTTTCAGCAAGCTTGAACCACTTGATCCATTTTAATATTACCTGCATCATTTACCAGCAAGGAATTCATCACCTTGTTTATACCCATGGAAAGTGTACAAGATTTGAAAAAAATCAATGCCTCAAAAGCACTGGTCCGGATGGGATACCGCCTCGACTTGTCAATTTGCATATGAGCTAAGTATCCCCTTTACTAATATATTAATAGCTCATATACGGAGGGGACATGTCCCACTCAGTTCAACAAGACGAATCCTTAAAAAGGACAATCATCTGCATTTTAGTGCACACTTGTGAAATGAAAACCAAATTGAGTTTTTGTATCACTAAAATTGTAATGATACTATGCAAGGCATCAATCATACTGATCAACCTTAATTGTGAAACAAAAGACATTCAGCTTCATGTTACTTTTTCTGAGATACAACTGTATTATTTTGGACGTAGAATCCCATTGCATGGAACACCAAGCTTCAGTTTACCAATACTTCCCTTTTAAAGGGAACTTCTGTCTTATCTGTGCAAAGCCAATCACTATTGTGTGTAATACCTGTCATACATTGCTGCACAAAGTTGTGTCCTGTTTACCACCATGCAATATTAGTCTGCTTGATGCAATAGTTCCATGCTATCATGTTAAAATATCCAACAAATAATGTAATTCTGTACCACAATTGTATTATTATAACAATTGGAAGTATTATTTTGTGGATATAAATTTGGCTATAGAAGTCATTCTTCAGTTTAATTTGTCAAGCAAAAATCTTTTGCAAATTCTGATCCAACCAATCAAAAACCTGTTACAATACTAACCTTTATGTTAGGACTAGTCTCATTTAGTGCAAAAAGGGAATGTCACTATCACAGTGGTGCAAGTAGGACTGTTATATCACCACTGACCCATGGCATGTAATGGAAATAATGAGACTCTTGAAGTCAAACAAGGGCAGTATCAGTAACAGCTGAGAAGTGTAAAACAATGTATGGGCTGACACAACAATCAGAACTGAGTACCACTGCATTAGGGTTTGTCAATTCGGATTATCTTCTGCCGGCAGAAGAAAAGCTATCGTCATTCCAATTCCCAAACATTGTAACCCTGCTAATATTTGGGACAAGTTGAGGCCGGTGTCTTTGACGGACTGTTTCGCTAAAATCAGCGAAGGTTTTGTTGTAGACTGGATACTTGAGAATTGAACATAAAATTGATATTCACCAGTATGGTATGTTAAGAAATTCTCACCTCACACTATCTAGTCAGTCTGATACATTTTTTTTACACCTCTGGTGCCGGATCTGCCCAAAAACGTTGGTACTGTTGCTAACAGATTTTTCTAAGCATTCGACTTATCGACCACAATTTACTCATTGTCGCAAGTCATTTGTATTGGAGTGAAGGAGAATCTCTCATCCCCTGGATATTAGTTTTATTCTGGTCCGACAGCAGTGTGTCAGATATAATCAAATCTTGTCTGACTATAAACAATTAATGGGGGGGGCTTCCACAGGGTACTAAAATTGGCCCCTTGGGCTTTCCAATTTATTATCAAGATCGCAAATCAGATGCTGGTGCAATGTGTGGAAATATGTTGAGGACTTGACTTTGGCTTCAAAATTTTCTAATTCTGCTAAAAGCACCCTGCAAGAAGATTTAGACAGTTTTGTCAATTGTGTTTCCAAAAAACAATAATTTTGACACTCATCCCTCTAAGTGTCAGGGGCGTGCAAGTTTGTTTTATCGGACCCTCCTGTTCCAACATTGTCTATTGATGATGTTCCCCTAAATTTTGTATCATGTGCTAGAAATTCTTGGCATATGGCTTTCAGATGATTTGAAGTGGGGAGAAACAAATTACGAAATGCTCTAAAAAACCACATAGCCGTATGTACATCTCCGTAATTTGAAAAAAATTGGTGTTGACATCTGAAGAACTCACAATTATTTACAAAGGCTAGTTAAATCCTCTATTAGAATACTGTGATGTAGTTTGGGGTTCTTCCAGGGTTGACAAGTGAGCAGGTTACAACTCTTGAAAAAGTGCAAAAACGTGCCTGCAAAATAAGCTTGGTACAAAACCTACAAGCTGTAACGATGCATTTAAAAATGTGGTTTGGATACTCTTTCGACCGTAGGAAAATATCATAGGTAGAAAAATTTTCCAATCGCTTGACAAATTGTCCTCGTAAGTGCCCTCATTCCACCGTACGAGAAACGATCCTGTACATGCAGAGACTTGACGCAATTCCTAATTCCATCTCTCTTCTCTGCCTTGTAGGCACCGACGATTCAGAAAGAGTCCAATACCATATTTTATTGATCCGTTAAATAACAAGTTTTAATGTTTTTTTTTTACATTTTTGTTATAGATCCAAGTGCAATAAGATTTGAATATAAGAAGGTGATTAATTTTATTTTTGTGGTTATGTTTGTTTTTCTGGTGGTGTGTGTGTGTCATGTGGTGATGGATGTGGTGTGTGGTGAGGGCCAATGTGGGTATTTGTTTTGTTTGGTAAGTGATGCGTGGGGTTTTATGGGTTGGGTGTTGCTTGGAGGTGAGTGGGTCCTAATGGCCGTTGGTTTTGTTGGTTGAATGGGGGGGGGTTAGAGTGGGTGTGTGTGGGTGGCTTGATAGGTGTGAGTGGGGTGTGGTGGAATGTGTTCCTTTTGACGTGCTTGGTTTTTGCGGTGCGGGTGTGCATGTAGTGGTGTGTCAGTAGGGAGTGATGCGGTGATGTGGTGTTCATTCAGTTTTTGTATGTGTGAATGTGTGCATGAGCGGTGTGCAGTTTTGTATCTGTGGGGTGGCATTTGATTATCATTTGGTGTTTTCGATATGGCATTCCTTTCCAGAAATTAATGTATTTTAAGTAATCCTGCCTGTATGTTAACATTTGCCAATTAGTCGTGTGTGCCATTGTTTTTAGTGGGTTAAGATTAATTTTTATGGTTTTTTTTTGCTTTTGTAAATGATGTGCAATTTGGCCTGTTGCCCATGATCATTGTTTAATAAAATGATCTTATTATCTGAATCTTATATGAAGGCGTCCGTGAAAAATGTGGGGTCAACCGGCCAATTCACAGGATTGCATACAGTTTAAATTCCCTAGTTTCCATGAAAAATGTTTGAACAATAAATTTGAACATTCATTGAAATAATGCCCAAATTTGGGTGCAACATTCCATAATTTGTTATTGATTTCAGAATAATGATATAGTGTGACATTTTTCCTGACCTTTTGAAGGTGTACACAAAGGCATCAAAGCAAGCAAAGAATGTCATGGAGGGTACTTGTTTAGACCATCCAAAGTCTCTTTGGGACTTATTCACACAGTGTTCCTTGGACCGAGTGAAAATGATACCCCTCTTTAAGTTAGGCACAAAATAACTTCGCAATGCAAAGTTCAAAATCCAAAATTTTTCTAGAAGGTGAAATAATCTTTGTTTTGTGATAGTCGACTTCGGTTGATTTTCACTCCGTAGAAATTTGAGTGGCCCCTCTTTAAATGTCTTGTGGGAGGTGAAATAGTGGAACAGTTAAGCTAAATTTCAAAAACAGATATATGTTAAAACAGCCCTAAGGATCTAATCACTGTTAGTATTTATTAATTTACTCGAGGTACAAGTGGTGTCCTGGATTTCACATGCTTTATCGCGAAGACACGAATGCTTATAGATGGAGACCCACTATATGTACCTGTGGGGGCTACCTGGGTGGGTATGATACAACCGATCCACAGGTATCATCGACGAGCAATAATACATATACGGCCTTGTTTGTCCGATTGGTTCCAGGAAAGAATCAAAATGCGGGAAGTGCGAGTTGCTTTGATATGCACAGTCAAGGTAGAAACCATAGAATGGTGCATTTACTACTTTATACTGCGAAGCTGAAATAAACGGTGTTGTTGGAACGCACTAAATACGCCCATCATGCGTTCAATAGTAAGGCATTTTCTTTCACGTAAATCATTTTGTATTTAGAAAACAAGCTAATTATCAGCAACTCAGCACGGGCCGTAGCAGTGATTTATTTTTTTGGGGGGGGGGGGTGCGGGACTAACAACATCGAAAAGTGGCCTTTTTTCGAAAAATTGGACCTTTTTTGGTAAACAGTAGACCTAACCCCCTAAAATGGTCCTTTTTGGACTTTTGAACACTTCATCAATCCAAAGAGTAGGCTTCTTGTAAAACGTTTCTAATTTGGACCTTTTTATCAGAAAATTCAGCAAAAGTGGACATTTTCCCCTTTGGTGGAAATTTTGGGGGTATGCGACCCCCCCCCCAACCCCGCGTACGGGCCTGAACTCATGTTTGTTCTCTTAAAGACTCTACACCCAAGTAGACCACCTTAACTTATTATGTGAATACATAGAAGTTCATAGTTCAAACAACACACCATAATCTACAAATACAGTGGTTGGGTAATTTATAGTAATATTTGCACAGTATTATGTAATTGCGTATTTGGGGTCTGATTTCACAAGTTATTCACGTGTATCAAAATAGACCAATATACAAACACAGTGTTTTAGTTTCCCGTGAACTTTCCATGACTTTGAGGCTGTCAATCGAAAGTAGTAAGTAAGCGTTTTAACGCCGTGACGATACTCTGCCATAAAAAAAAAACAAAAAAAACAAATTAAAAAGAAAAAAAAAAAATACTTACAATAAAAATGGTTTTCCCTTAAATCGTTATGAGTGTATTTGGATCAACGGCTGGTATATAATAAAAAAAATCCTTTAAAATGGCCAAGGGCGAGCAAAAAGGAACTATCCAGTAAATGGTAAGCGAGCCATAAGTCAGATGTTGTAAGCCAGTCGTGGCACTATTTCAAATAGGTCCATGATGACACACTGTAATCCAATGAAGTTTGTTATAAAATAGGGGGCTGGTTAGTTCATCTGAACCTAGCACAATAGTTGGGTTTGGTAAAGAGAAAAAAAATACACCTTCTGTAAAATGTGTACATAAATTGACACAACTTCATGGTTTTGGCCTGATTTTGTCCAACTACAT
Source organism: Ophioderma brevispina (assembly GCA_023653785.1). NCBI lineage: Eukaryota > Metazoa > Echinodermata > Ophiuroidea > Amphilepidida > Ophiodermatidae > Ophioderma > Ophioderma brevispina. Next base: position 17,902 of record JAMKCH010046495.1, read on the forward strand.
GCTAGGTTCATCTTTTTATCAACCCTCGTAACAAACCTTTTAAAAGCAGATTTGAGTGGAAAATGTCTTGTTTCCATCGGCAACGATTTGCACAAAAAAACTATCTTTTGTAAACAAGTGGTAGACATTTTAACTCTTTAGGTTCTACTGGTAGACAAGAATGGCTATCCATTATTTTTTCCTAGATGGTTGACTCAGCTAAGTCCCCGGCCAATTACATCCCCGGCCTATTTTTTTACAGTCTGTGCTCACTTACAGATCTGTCTAAAGAATGTACAACCAGAAAAAAATTGTTAAAATTACATTTGGAATTAAGTCAGTGTTATTGGCATGATACTGTAAGAACCAGACTGGACTTTTTAATAGTGTTTGTTCAAGTTGATTTGCTTTTTCATAGCCTCCATACCTTCCTCATAATCTATAGCTATTTTTTCGTATCAGGATCCCAACACGCTGTCTGGGGGTTCCTGCGCTGGTGAGCGATTCGTACTATGTGCGACTGGGTAAAAAATAGGCTTCCGTTTGCCTTGAAAATCATAGCCTTATCATCTACAGAACTTTTATATGGCAATACGCAAATTTTGGGGGTTTTTCCTCCGCGCGTTGCATTGTGGGATGTATCACTGAAATTTCGGCACAGATTTACTTCCGGTTACAATTGACTTCGCGGGGAAACCCATGCAAATCAAAACACCGAACTATCGCCAAAAATATCGTTGTAATTTTTCGCACCACCGGCACTGTTCAAGTATAATCCCAACACAAATTAATAAATACGAGTTCTGATCACAACTGTCTTCATGAATCCTCATTAAAAAAATATCTATCTGCAATATTAGCCACAAAACCCAACGCAGTGCCTGTACTTGTTGGGCTGGGTGGCCGAATTCGAGACGTCTATTTTTCTCCGTGTTGGACTTGGTTACCGCTGCTGTAGTTGAGATATGGCGCTTCGTGTATAATCGTTTTACTTGTTTAAGCATAATCCTGAATAATCATTCAATATATCGAAAATAACTATAATGATAAACATCAGGTCTGGCATGTCAGGGTTGTGTACACTGTGGCAGTTACGTGGTTTTTGGGTGTGAATGTTGAAAAACAATATAACGAAAGAGTATGTCGATAACATAATATATTTAAAGGATGCATGGCTACACAACTCTGTGTCAACAGCACTTATAGTTGACTAAAGATGACCCCACAAGACCCAGATATTTCATGATTAAAAGGCTAAAAAAATAATGGTCTGCATAATGTGATTTGTTTTTCTAATATTTTTATGACTGTTTTTGGACGTTGCACTTGTCTCGTTGCCGTAACTTAATAAAGAAGAAGCAAGGTCCGATAAAAATATTATTGCTTCCGGTACTGGTAACCAACGTTCTCAACCAAACATGCGACTGAACACTTTTCACATTAATTTGTCAATAAAATAAATTAAATGCCCCAACTACCATTCGTTTTGATGGATGTCATGCAGCTATGCATGGCAAAACTTCGTCGGCCTAAAATAAAAGTATTTGGCCTACCTACCGACACCAAGTGGAACCCACCATGTACTGGAAACCAGAATATTTTGTTTGCCCCAATAAACACCATTTGGTTAAAAGGGACTCCATGTATGTCTGTGGCCAGGACAGGGAGAGAGGTTGAAGCGTTATATAATAAGATTTGCAGTGAAAAAATGCTTATTGGGTATCAGAAATAGTAAATTTCCTTCCCATAAAATTGTATGGGAAACAACTGAAGGGAAAAAACCCAACTTTTATTTCAACCTAAAGGATGTTCTGAGCCAAAAATGAATACTCGTGGGAGCTTTGAGACCAGAAGATTACTTTTTCTTTTTTTAACCCTTAGTGAATTTAACATGCAGAATATCCTCTGATGTGCAACTACATGTAAATGTGGACTTTGCATGATCCAAATTTGTAGTGTGCAAGGTGTCCGACCCAAATTAATTTTTTATTGTAATTTTTTTTTCAAAAAAATGTAAACTAATTAACGTGTACCAAAAAGTAACTAGCAAGACAAGTTTTAAAATTTTTTTTTTCAACATTTCCCAAACTAAAAAAAAAAAAAATGAAAACATCTCAAATGCTTACTGGTAAATATTCCTTATGAATGTTGTATATGTATTTTTTTTAAAGATTTATTTTAAAATGTTTTATTTTGAATAATTTAATAAAAATAATATGTGTTTTTGAGTTCAACTTCTTTGTGCTGAATTTTGAAAAAAATAAAAAAAGTAAAGGTAAAAATAAATACATATAAAAATAAATGAATAACTAAACAAATAAATAAAATCCTACTGATCCCTGTATTTTTTTCTGGCCTATGTCAATGTACGTATTTATTCTTCCTCCTCTTCTGGCATTTTCTCATCTTTCTGTTCAAGGGTGCTTGTTTTTTTTTTCAGTTTCCCTTTAGCTTCGGTATTTTTATTAGACCCCTGTACATTGTACTAAACGGGAGTCTAAAATGAAGACGTGAAATCCACAGTTCAAGATACGTCAACAAACTTTGACTTCATATGCATAACCCATCTTTGGTCTTCCGTTTTCAAACACATGCATTCTGGCGAAGCAAACGAAGACCGTTCCATCAATCTCATTTTTATAACCACCCCGGTTTAAAATTTCAAACTTGGTGCTTATATGTTTGCTTTTGTAGGTACGTATCATTTTCAAGTTCTAGATTAATCTCAAAGCCATCTGTTCATGTGGCCCAATATGTGGCTCTGTGGACGTGTAAAGGAATCAATCCAGTGGTGGATGAATCAATCACGGGAATACATTAACTTGTTAGAAACCATTTTAAGCTTAAAACATGACTCACATCAGAAACCTGTTTATTCAAGTACACTACATACCATTTATTCGGGTTGTGTATCAACAACGACCTAAGCCCTACTAAAACAAAGACCTTAAGACCTATAAAACTAAAAGGACCTATACAACTAAGACCTATAAAGCTAAGACCTATAAAACTAAGACCTATAAAAACAAGACTAGTATAAACTAAGACCTATAAAACTAAGACCATGTAACTAGTATAAAACTAAGACCTAATACAACTAAGACCTATAAAACTAAGACCTATAAAATAAGACCTATAAAACTTAACTAAGACCTATAAAACTAACCTTAAGAGCCTTTCTTATTGTTCTTTTTTTCGCGCCCCTTCCCTTATTTTTATACGTTCTCGATTTTTTTGGTTGAACTTAATTTCGTAAAAAAAAAAAATTTCCTTATATAATTTATCCCCATTGTTGCCCTAATTTTGGCGCTTCTTCCTTTCCTTTACATG